>CM052243.1:6064263-6112352 GCA_028455795.1 Lasioglossum marginatum
CACTGTGTGTATCACTTTTGCTACCGATCTCGATAGAATTTTAAGTCGAGTCTTGAGAATGGATATACGATTGATGACGTAGGCGGTCCATGACGCGTCGAGACCTACGTGCCATATGTTCGCAGAATTCCAGTGCGGGACAGGCTGAATGAAAAATTTTTGTTCGTTTCCGTTGTAATCGCATTTTGCTTTTACAAAAATCGCAAAAATATTTATTTAATATATACGTTTGCATATATATGTATATATATATACATACATAGACACACGTATATATATGTGTAGATACATACATACATATATACAATATCCAAATACGATTGAAAGAATAGAAAAGTAAACGATCATGAATGTTTTCCACAATCCGATGTGTATTTTTGGATTCTGTTTATTTGAACGATGGTGTCCACTTGACGCGACAGTGTGTTTCTTTTGTAATATCCGATTTGCTAGCGTATTAGAACGAGATAAAAAGGCACCTATCGTATACGCACGTCGCACACACGTCGCGTCAACATACGCGCAGAGCGTTCCGTGTAAATATTAAACGGGGAATGCGTTACCAAGGGTGCGTACATACACGCGCGTCTTACGTAAACACGATAACAGCGTGAGACGTAAGTTTTCGATTCTTTCACAAGCTATACCCACCAACTCGCGACGATATACACACTGATTGTACAATGATTTTTTCTTTACGGGGCGTTTCCCTATTTTTGTTTTTTTTTTATCTATTTTTATATTAGCGAGCTGTGCTTAATTAGACTGTGGATATTACAATAAAATTCATTCGTTGAACCGATGTTCCGTCACGGCGATGCTTTCGTTCGAACGTTTCGCGCCACTTGTAAATAATAACGACAAACAATTAAATCGAATGGAGCATCGGGCAACGATGAGACAACAATCATGATTACATCGAAACTTTTATGATAGAACCCCTCGTATCCGAACATCCACTGGGGTGTCTTCGTGTCAAACAATTTCTGAAACGCTGTATGTACTTAAGTAGATAATATTTAATGTGAAATTGTTACCTCTTATGCAAACGCTTTTGCGCCTGCTCTTCCATGGGTCCGTATACGGGAGATTCTATTATATGTAGCTTGTTTTTAAATTACGAAACTCTTTCACCGACGCGACGGATCGAATGTGTCCCTTCGACCGTGACGTATGTAACGCGTAGAAACATTTGAAACGTAAATTTCTTACGAAACATCTGGGAGGAAGGTTTCCATCCTTTTCCGGTGGCGGAACGAGGGACGGGTGGGATACCTGGCAACGAGGTCAGCCTTTAAGTCCCTTGCCATAATAAGGAATAATTGATGCGTTTTAATGGAACTATTCCCTCGAGGAAACAGTTGCGAAAGTGTCTCATCGGTCTGTGAAAATTTCATTTTCTTTATCGCTGTAATAACTCGAGTGGTACCATAACCCGTTATCTCGACGATTTTTCTACTAGGCAAACTCGTCTAAGTATCAGACTTAGTATTTATATTGTGACGCGTAGCAGATAAGGGAAACTGACCCGTAAAACGAATCGAACATCGTTTCCTAAATCGTTTGTTTGCCGATAACCTAATAACACTTTGACGAGCCTTTCCTTGTTTACCTAGCGGATTAGGTTATGTTCGGGCGATCAGGTGGTAACGAGATGCAAATATTTTATTTACACAAAGTACACACAGTATGAAAAAGAAAGGTGTCGCGGAGCGGTAATATACATATTTACGTCGGGCACCGCACTGTCTTCTCTTCGTTGATCCGGTGTCGATAAGATCGGGGAGAAAGTGGGATCACTAAAACCTGTGCAGATGGGGCGAGCGTGATTCACTATTTTCATAAAGCTGCGACAGCTGTACGACAATAAATTTAGACATCATTTTATTAATAAAGTTTATTCAATAAATTGTCTGTTTTGATACAGAGACGCTAACCTTATTTACATTTTCTGGTAGCGATTTCTCTTTTGGAAGTCGATATATTCTCAGCAGTTGAGATACACCTTTCTGATACGACTGACGTTGCTGGTATGTTTACAACAGTTGCTCCAGAATGGTGTTTTCCAACAGCTAAGAATATTGTTATCCCAAAAGAAGTCGTTTATTGTCAGAACATGAAAACATATCTTCTCTAATAAACTAGAGGGTAGCTGATTACATTTTTTAATGGGCGCGGTTTCAAAATTAATTTTTGTATTTATTTCATATAGCTAAAAATTAATACGAGTTAAAATGCAGATACGTTAACACACGTGCATTTAAATACACGTGAAATAGGGCTCGCTAGTGCAGGGTACTATAATTTCTTTGGCAATAGTAATTTCTTTCGAGGCGATTATCAAAGAAAATGATCAGGCTTCGAGTATCTAAAATGTTAACGACAATATCCTCCCCTTTGATTGCATAATTTTGATCCGCTTCGAGGCTAATTTCCATGCTTCTTTTCTACTGTTTCGCGTAAACGCAATCTTCATGGAATCACGTTATCTCCGACCTCGTCTGTCCCCCATTCGGGGGCGTAGGTTCGCGACAGCTCGTCTTCGTGAAGATCTGGTGCAGAGTAGAGGCGTTCATGTAACATTGTTGTCCTCTGATCCCATCTCGAGTGTAGTACAAGTGAGAGGCCACTTTTCCTTCCAGTTCTGGACGAGTATCCCGTTGTTGTTTATGCGGGACATTTCTTCCAGTACAGCCTGTTACATATGACGATGTTATCCTCGCGTGATGCTTTCGCGCTCTCTATGTTGCCATTAGAGGCGTCTCTTAGTTATGGACTGAGGCGGCAGCCTACAACCACTCTGTGGATATACCGCCACAATGCAACTTGGCTGACCGTTCCGTGTCCTCATCCCACCCTCCCCCGATCACCACCGTCAAATCGGAAGCACATCGTAGTTCCGCGAACACACACAAGGGAACAGACTCGGACGCTAGCGAAGGTGGCAGCCATTCGGCTGTTTCACCACACCACCGACCGTTTCCAGCAATACATACATTTCATCGAGAACATTCGATCTTCGACGCTGATTAAATTTCCGCTACTGCTATTCATCAGTCCCCGACGCTATCGGAACACGCGTTCGTTGCGATCGTGATCGAGGTCGTAAGATGTTGGGATCACAACTATAACGTAACAAAACGTAGTAAACTGATTGCGAGGGTCGATTATCGCGATACATAACCTCCTCCTCCTCCGTTACTTGGGGAACAAGATGTTTTCGTCACGTTGTGGCTAAAAATGATCTCGGATGAGATAACGAATTCCGAAGCGAATCAAATAAAGTTTTATTATATCCAAAGTTTGTTTGCGGTTGTTTCTGCCGTTACAAGACCGAGTCTAGTCCCGCGAGGAATGCCCGTTGCGCAAGCAAATCCTCGGCGTTTCTTTCCTCTTTTTGTTACATTCCTTGTCACGTGTCACGATGCGACGATCGGTTTGCTCGTTTGCGGAATCGACTCGTCGACCGATTGTTGTTCGAAGGAGAAGACCATTTAGTTTTCTGATCGTCGCTTTTTCTGCGATCGGGTTTTTCCTTGCACATCACTACCTCACGTCTATATGTATTTATACGAATATATTTTTGTTGTTCTCTTCTCGAACGAACGTTCTGCGATTGTTAGATGATTTTCCGCCGTTTCTCCGAGTGATCTCATGTCGCGCGATTTGAATTCACGCAACGGGCACTTACCATGGCCGTAAAAGCTGCCATCCAGCCTAGGATCCACGGCGAATACTAATTGTAAGCCGCACTAACAAAAGACGGATCACGTTAGTCTATCGAATCGACGTTTAATCGCATCGTTGTTTTGATTTTGTAGGCGAATGCTGGTCGTTTAACGCTTTTTGCAAGAATCGTAACGAGACGTGTCGCACAGTAAAGTATTTGCCCCGAAAAGTTGGCCAAATCTATTTCAGCATTATTTTAACCCCTTACCGCACTTTGACGAGTCAGGATCGAGCCGAAATAAAATTTTGTTCTTTTGTGATCAATAGTTAACTCTTTGCACTCCGAATTATTTTTCAATGTTGTTGCCTACTATTTTAAGTTTTTAATTTGAAATTTACTTCATGACAGTTCATTGACTGCTACTTATTTTAAATAATTTTGTTTACTAATTACATCAAATATAGCTCTCAAACTTCGTTGTGATTTATGTTTGTGGAAGTTATATTTGTTTTTAACTAAAAAATAAGAAATTAAATAAATAAAGGAAGGAGCAAATACATATAAAAACCCATTTTATATACATTTTTCTTTCTCCGATGTCGAGTAAAACTCGACGAAGGAGTGCGAAGGGTTAGGCATTGAAGTAAATCTGTAGCTAAAAAGTATAAATTTTCTTTCCTCTTCTGTGACATTTTCGAGGATGCACACAACAGTCTAATCACTGCACTCGTAAAGAAAATGGCATAGTGTAGTGAGTCATTGGATTCGTCTTGACGTCAGCTACAATAACATGTAATAAAAAATATATAGTTGCGTTTAAAAAATTCAGTTGACCATAATTATTTATTAAAAAAGAAAATGTTTTATAACTTTGCATTGAGATCTATAGATGTCTGAATACCAATTAACTTTTGTCCGAAACATTTTTTTGCCAGATTATCGGCTGTGCATGAAAGATCATGATAACTACAGTAGGACCTCGATTAACCGGATCCAGATTATAAACAAATATGCGTTTAAATATGATTATATCGTGAAGGGAAATAAATTTTCACAAATAAAAAATTTATTTTGGAATATATATAATGTCCATTTTAATTATTTCCTCGGGTCTCGATTATCCATCGGGCCTTAATTTATCCGGGCTGTTTGTCTCTCGATCAAGCCGGTTAATCGAGGTCCTACTGTATTGGTAATCTTACTGCATTTTTCAGTGTGACCGCGATGCGACGCACTCTGCGTTTACTCCATACATCGCAGTACAAAAAATAATGTAAAAGCCGTATTGTCACATCTCGATAGCCAATTCTTTTTGCATTGCTAACAGAAACCTTTACAGTTTCCAATGACGCAAAAAGAAACATCGAGATTCATTTGGAACCCTAATTTCTCACTTGAAAATTCTACAAACGCGAAATACCGCAATACGTAATAGGTCATCTTCAAACTTGAATAACTTCAAACAGGCAAACAATAAGGAAGTGAAAATTGCTGAAAACTAAAGAAAAAATTAATACAACAGTCAACAACGGATCTTTATGCAAAATGAAAACTTTGTATCTGAATCGCAACAAACTGGAGCGAAGTGGAAGTTTATTTTCTTTCTTAATATCCTTAGTATTTTTAAATTTTACTAACGACTTTGCTTTTTTAAATTACACCTATTCATTTTTGTCTATATATAAACGATCCTAATAGGCGAGCGATATTTTAGAAATGGGCGTAGAGAAAAATGAGTACTACAAAAGTCTACACTTTCAATGTATAACAAAAAAATAGAACTGGTACACTGTGGTCCATATATTTCCAATAGCTCGGACAATCAAGATTTTTAATCTTACGCAAGTTTTGAAAAATTGTATTTTGGCCAACTTTTATAGGCAAATGCTGTACTATGCGCGTCGTTATTTATTAGTATGACTGTGTAATGCGTATACGAAATATTTTTCTACGCTCTATTCTCTAAAATCTTTTCCACGCTAGCGACAAGGTTTGAAGGAATGCATATATTATACATACATATACATATATGTAGCGTTTGTGTTCGTATACGATGTAAACGATATTTCGGCGTTGAGCCATTACTGTAGAGCAGAGGATTCGGTATTGATGCTTTGGGGCAGTGTCGCCAGATCGAGGAAATCGAGGGGAATACAGTTTACCCCTTCGCTGATGACCAGATATGACCAGTCTACGGTCTTATGTTAGTGGGGGATGTTGGAGTATGCTCATGGTGCGCGGAATGGGATAGTGGAAGGGGAAAAGGAGAAGAGGAAACATCGACCAGTTTTGGTCGATTCTGGCGGCACTGCTTTGGGGACCCAAGGTCCCATATGGATCAGTATCGATCGGTCGGTAAATTGAAAGCGGTAATCGAAATGTGAAGCGTGACGAAATCAAAGTCGCTGCGCGTGATATGCGTCCAGTCTTGTTATGATTTAGCTTACGCTACTATTTATCAGGTCGTTAAGTATGAAACTTGACAAATGTGTTTGAAATTTGTGTTTCGTTTCTCAAGTTTCATACTTGACGACCTGATATATATCCTTATCTCGAGTCGAAAGATTTACTGCCAGCTGTCGATGCCGTTCTTGAGGTGTTGATAGATGACAATTTAGATCGATCGATCGCCATCGTGATCGCATGATTAACACGACGTGCCATGCCACTGACACAAATCGTTGGAATTCGGCATCGAACACCGACATAGCTTAGCTTTCCGGTTCCAGTGGATGGAAAGGCAGAATGACATCAGAATGACAGTATGATGAAATGGTAGAAAGACATAGATGCGCAAACCGTGGCGGGGAAACGCGATTATCAGATTCGGTCGCGCATCGCATCGTGCCGCGATTATTTTCCTCGAATAATTCGATTACGATTACGCGTGCGATTATAAATTGTCGATACGAGCGTTTTTACATGGTGCGCGAGCAATCGAAGTGTTTTAAGTAGGCAATAGGTGCAGGCCAGGGTTGCACATTCATAATGCACATTCAGAAGATTCGATTATAAACCCGGAGATGTAAAAAGCAAAAAGTAAGGTTTGCCCTCGAATATACAACTGAAAATTTAAAAATATAAATTTTTGAAAGTAAGAACTTTTATCGTATATAAAAATTCAAACTTAGAGCCACAACAGACAAAGCAGTAGAAGTTAAGGCTACAGTTTACAAAATTTCATAACTGCGAGGAATCTTCTCGATTCTGCAAAATCTTCCAAATTATTAATTTCTGAAGTGTTATTTAGATCAGGCATGTTAAACTCGTTTACCACCAAGGGCCTCAATAAGTATTATAAATTAATACGGGGACCGTACATGTGAAGTACAGGAGTTGTTCTTTTTCAAGTTTACTTTATTTGAATAAAACTGTTTCGTTTTTGTTTTAAAGAAACTTGGCAACGTTTTTCAGTAACCAAATGTTCAAAATTTGGTTGGAAAAGTGATTGTACAGGCTGGTCTGTTAATCTTGATCTTTCCGCAGTTTCATTATTTTTTAACGTTGAAAATGGATGTTCACTACTGGATACACTACTGTGCAAAAGAAAGAAGCACATAGTAAAATTATAAGATATAATGACAAACAATATCTTCATGTAGAAATTGTATCGTACAATGATTGATTTATTGCATTTAAAGTATTAGATAATCCGCAATAACACATATTCTCAGAACTATTCAATTAAACAGCGGAATCATTTTTCAAAACTTACTGTGTTCTTATTTGATTTTTTACGCTTTTCTATTAAATATGGCCGGGTGCTTCTTTCTTTTGCACGGTAGTGTATATGTGCTACCGGACATAGCTAAAATACGCTTAATTACATATAACATATTGGGAAATCGATCGACTGATGAATAATTGTAGAAATGTGGAGTCCCAACAAATTGTAAATTGTCACCAACAGTTTCAACGTTTTTGGTGGGACCGCGTGTTTGACATGCCTAATTCAAATTATAGAAATTCACCAATAGACGCTGTATGAAATACTCTCAGAAATTTGAAAAACAATACAAAGCATAACAATTGATTATTATCTCATTTTTTCTACAACCCGAAGATTTTCCCAATAAGACCGAAGCCCGGAGGTTTGTTTGAAAACCTGAAGGGGCGGAAACCCTGATGCAGGCATGGGATTGCGAAATGCGAACAACGATCGCATTTACGGACTGCATCGACGCTATCGTAAATCAGTAAATAAATCGTGGGAAAAAAGTCATCGGGAAATAAAATCGAGCACGTGTGAGATCGCGGAACATGCGTTCGACCACGATAACAGATTAGATTAAAATCGCGGAAGGATTATCGATTGTGAGAGTTAGAATCACCGGTTCCGTTGTTCGCCGTATCTTTCGTCACCGATTAGCTCGTTGTCGTCGAAGAAATGTCCCGAACGCGACGATCTCAACGATCTTAATCGATGATCTCTCTGGGCTTTACCCTCGATGATTGCGCTAACCGTATCTTATGAGTCACAAGTTGTTGGTTAGTTACCGCGTTGGAAATTGTTATGTCGCTTTGCGTACGATTTAAGATTACGTTATCGTGCAATACTAGATGCAATACCAGTCGCACGATTTTTTCGATTCCAACCGATTGTGCTGGCGACCGGTGATTTATCGATCGTTTTTTACACGACACCGTCTGCTATATGCCATTTTTTGATCAGCAGAAACAATAGGTACGGTGTCGCGTGTAAATTCGAAATGTTTAGCTCTTAGTCAAGATCTCGAGATGCTATCCGTTACTCGTTGGTCGGTGAGGCTAATTTACCCCCTGGGCGTGTAATCCCTTGAATCGCAAGCTAAAGTTAGAACAATATAGTTCCGATTTTTTGGATTGGAACAGCTACTTTAACCCTTAAATGGTACACTGAGGTTTGTCATGACCCCAACGAAATTTTCTAATATTTTAAAGACATTAAATGGCCAAAGAAGTTAAAAACAGGGATTCATACCGGTATACAAAATAACGGTATTATACCGGTATTACCCCAATAACCTTTATAGAAACCGAAATACCGGTATGACGTCATACCGATAAATGGAAATACCGGTATATTTCAAGAACTTATACCGGTATTATACCGGTATTTTCGGTTGTACGTTGTACCGAAATACCGATATGATACTATTTGGAAGTACCGATATATTTTCTGATATTTGCCGGTAATTTTTTAAATTTTCTTATTTCATTTAACAACAACAGTGACGACGCACGGAGACAGCTGCGGAGCGCGGAAGACGGAAATAATTGAATACGCGGCAAGGCCAAAGGCACGCAGAATTTTTGTTTTTCTGAACTTGTGTTTTGTTTGAACTTCAAACAAGTTTGCAAAAAAACAAAAATTCTGCGTGCCTTTGGCCTTAGTCTATTGCTCAGCGATTTTTGCCATTTGCAATCCTGGTCCACCGTGCGCGTGCAGTGTCGCGAATTTTGCGTCTGTTGCGTCTCACAATCAGTTCGAAAGGGAACACGCGGATTTCCGGCGGTCGAGCGCCATTATGCAGATTCCTCTAACGATGGAATGGCTCGCATGGGCGGGAAGCCGGACCATACTCCGAGACGTGGCCTTCGCGAGGAATCTAGGGAAATTACGCTTGTCCTGGACCCGGAATAATTCGATCAAAGTTTCGCTCCTCTCGAAACCCTTTAACCTTAGATTATTTCTAAGTTATCGTTTTTTGCCCTCGAATATCCGGAAAACAAGTACAGTAAATGCTCTATTAACGCAACAAGGCCGTACACGATAAACGCAACAAAAATATCACCTCCACTGTGTAATCTGATCTCGGCTCGGGTATATCGGTGTAAACCACTAATGCGACGCGGAGTCGCAGTCGCTTCGGCCTCGCGCGGTCTCTGTTTACACACGCTGTCCTTCTTTACGTTCGGCTCGGCCTTTGGAGATAAAAATTAAATTTAAATAAAACAAAAATAAATTTTTTTAAAAAAATACCACGTTTTTAAGACGGACTAAAAAGTATAAAATAATTTTTCCTAGCCCCATTCAGATTCCTAACCCCATACAGATAGTCCTGAAAATTTGTGATTGTAAATTTTTAATAGCTATGAAAGTACTGTAAGATTTAACATGTTCGTCGCCCAGCGTGAATTGGTCGAGTTTCTCGCGGGGTCCAAATCCGATAGTCGGAGCGCAAGAACGTAAACAGAGCAATTAGCTGTCGGCCCCTTTTTGCTTGGGGCCCCGTACACAACCGTAAGGTGAAAACCGTAGAGGTGGCAACCCTGGTAACGATCGTCATTTTTACGAAAGGTTAATAATTAAGGATTCGTCCCGCATGTGGAAACTTTACACAGTATTGTTGACATGTTTCATCGATTGCAACGTTTACACGCTTATAGAACGCTACTCTATGTACAGGACATTTATACATTTATATGTATGTACAATGCAGGAAAAGGGTGTAACTACAGTAAGGAGCATAACTGAACCAATAACCACAAGTTTTGTATAAATCATTATTTATTGCTATGAATATAGAAGGATAACAAAAAATCAACATTATAATTATTTTTATCATAGTTAGAAGTAACTTAAGAAATTTTTTCAATAATTAATGTCTCCTTCAGCAATGACAAAAAAAATAGATTGACTCGATTTTGCACCGGTCCCTACAAGAAATATTTACGTGGAATGTTCTGATAGTATGTTTACATCTAGCACTTTGGTATGTTTACAAAATATTAGTCTAAGTCTTAACAACTCGGTTCTTGGACCGAGAATTATTATAGATGTTGGAAGTAAAGGTCGAGCAAAGTAAATAACCCCATTTTGACAACATCATCTGTCCTTTTCTTCTCCAAAGGCATGAAAATTTGTATATTTTGAAGTGCGTTTAAACGAATTTCGGTGACTGTACTTGTCGATGGGCCGCATGCGGCCCGCGGGCCGCGTGTTTGACATGCCTGCTCTAAACGGTGATTCAGGTTGTTCGCGATACTCCTGTATCTCTGTCGGTGCGTTAATCGTTCCGATTCCAATGCACTACCGTGATTCACACATTGTTTTCTCCGATCAACGAGCGACGATAACAAGACTGACGTGTTTCTGGTCTCTTATCGCTCACGCACGCCTCACTTTCTCGATATCATTTCTCTCTCAATCGTTTCTTTTATTACTCGAGAACGCCGTTCGTCGCTTATCGCCACGATCCCGCGGATTTACTTACGCAACATTGTCTTCTCTACAACGAGTACCTTGTGCAGACGACAATAGCTTTCTGCGGAAAACGAGAAGCGGAAGTTGCTTCTTCGAAACAGTGCTAAAAAATCCAATTCTAGAAGTATCAAATCATAGAAGGTTTTGTCGTGTAACATTAGTAATGTAATGTATTATAGTTCGTGATACTGCCCACAATTTTTACTAAATATGTATTGTTAACCCCTTGCCCTGAGATTTATTTTACGGTTTAAGTGATTAGAATTTTTTCGTAATTCGGAATTTCCTAGAAAAGGAGGATATCTACTGTATGCCTACATGTTCTCTAATAACTGCACATTAACAAAATCAAAATAGAATTTCATCTCGATGTACAGGAAATTAATAACATACATGTACTTGTATTTATTAGACTCTGTTCAGAATCTTCATCGCGAGTCTGATACGATATTGTAGGTTCTACAAAGTTCTACAAAGTTTCAGCTTCAATTTAAAAAAAATTTCATCGCTCTATCTTATTTCTATCGAAAGTTCTTTGATTTTGAAACAAATTTCGTCCGAATTGCCCACTGTGCGCCGCTCCGGCGAATCAAACGTAATCGAATTTGTTGGTAGAAGGCGTTGGATTTCCAAGAAAATCACTTCATAAAGTAAAAAATGCTCGCACGCTTCCAGGTAGGAAACGCACGAAGATAATGTTCTCGGAAATAAAGACTCGCGCGATTTCATTTCTCATTCTCGACGTACGTTTGCACGCAGTATCGTTTCCGTGGTTGCATTTTGGAGAGCTAATCGTTGATTACAAGACAGGAAGAGCGAGGATGGCGGAACGGAACTCTCACTGTACGTAACTAGAAAAAATTGAGCCAGTATCGAGCTTCGCTATCGGCAGGTTAATTACACGAAGAGAGAGAATAACAAGAACAAGATGCAACTGTGCACGTACTTACACATGTAATAACCATTGGTTCTACGTCGTGACTCAACGGTTTCATTGGTTGGAACGGCGCGCGTGAGATCATTCCGCTTTTTAATTATGCACGGAATCGTTCTGCCGACAAGCTTCAATCCGATATCACGTTAACTCCGTCTCGGATAGCATTAATAGCAGAAGATCTGTTCTTGCAGTGCCTCGTCCAACCATCAATTAGCCAATTCAATCTCGCATAAGCACCACCTTATTATCGAGCTATCCAATTTCCGTGAAAAATACATGCTGTACGACGAGTATCGAAGTTCAAATTGTGCTCCGCGTCGAATTGCTCCTGTACGAATTCGTTTTGTCGAATCTTTTGTCGACGGCGCTGTAGTCATTCGCCATTCTTCCGTGGAAACGATGATAGTAGCAAACAAACTTCTCTTTCTGGAAAATAATTTCTCGCATTTTTTAAACTACGGATCGAAGTATATTCAGGGCCGTGCGGTAGATTTTCTCGGTATCATGAAAGTCTTCGAAATGCCTCCCGTTAATGTCTTTTTCTATAACACCGATGGTACACGTTAAACTATCCATTCAGGCCGCGTGTACCACTGGTGGTGTTTCATAGAATATGGTAACATTCGAGATACATCACATACGGTATGATACTATTTGGAAGTACCGATATATTTTCTGATATTTGCCGGTAATTTTTTAAATTTTCTTATTTTATTTAACAACAACAGTGACGACGCACGGAAACCGCTGCGGAGCGCGGAAGACGGAAATAATTGAATACGCGGCAAGGCCAAAGGCACACAGAATTTTTGTTTTTCTGAACTTGTGTTTTGTTTGAACTTCAAACAAGTTTGCAAAAAAACAAAAATTCTGCGTGCCTTTGGCCTTGCCGCGTATTCAATTATTTCCGTCTTCCGCGCTCCGCAGCGGTCTCCGTGCGCCGTCACTGTTGTTATTAAGTAAAATAAGAAAATTTAAAAAATTACCGGCAAATATCAGAAAATATATCGGTACTTCCAAATAGTATCATATCGGTATTTCGGTACAAAGTACAACCGAAAATACCGGTATAATACCGGTATAAGTTCTTAAAATATACCGGTATTTCCATTTACCGGTATGACGTCATACCGGTATTTCGGTTTCTATAAAGGTTATTGGGGTAATACCGGTATAATACGTTATTTTGTATACCGGTATGAATCCCTGCCTTTTCTACGTTCGGCTTTCGTTTGTACTCTCGGCGTGGTCGGCGCGGTAGACGCGGTCATCAAAAAAAATGTCTCTACACAATATGTCTCCGTGCAGAACACAGGCCGTTGGAAAAATATCGCGACTTTATTGTATTTACGTGGAGTTCGACAATTTTATCAGTAGTGTAACTTGAGTAAGATGAACTCGGGTATATTAACAGCATCGTTGGAAATCGTTTCGCCAATCGGCGAGGTGTCCAGCCGCAGATTGAACTGCTCTTCCGAGAGGGCTAGATACAAAGAGAGAGAGAGAGAAAGAGAGAGAGCGAGAGAGAGGGTGTATGTATGTGTGCGAGTGTGTGTCTGTCAAGATTGAGACCACTTTGATCTGAATTGCCTCCGCTATAAATACGGTGCAACGAGCGCGCTTAACCTTGTAACCTTACTTGACGCGACGCCAAACTTCTTTCTCAAATTCCGCCGGTTTGACACACCGCCGAGCTGTCGCGCGTTCCAGAATTTCGCCTCTCCTCTCTCTTCCTCTCGTCTCTCCAGGCTCCATGCTCTGGACCAAGCTAATCGGTGACCTGAATTCTTTCTTTTTCACGAGCCACGATTACGATAACCGGAGACTCGTTGGCTCGGAGTTCGGGGGTCAGGCGCCAAGGTCACGGCTTTGAAAAGATCTTTTAAATAGAATCGACGCCAACGGCGGCGAGCAACCCTTGTTTACACTTTTATCGTTTCAATTATTGTAGAAACGGTTATCATTTGTTAAATGTCTCGTGTCCATTTCAATATCCGACGCTTTGTTTAATGCTAAACCTACCGAGCACTAAAAGCGATTAAAATGTTTCGGCTTACAAAAATTGCAAGGCTCTATTTATTTAGATTTAGTGCAATTTCTAACACAAAATGTGCGTAAAATGAAAAATATGAAGCCAGTCATTTGACCGGCAGTGGTTGGTTTAGTGTTAAAGGTGATCTAATCCTTAATCGGTCGTTAACAACGAACGTCGATATACTTCGGACATTCACATGTTCTTCGAACGAAACGTCGAAACTAATTCATCGCGTTTCGTCAAACATTGCCACGCCATCACTCTACAGTTTTATTCGTTCAAGTGCAGAAAATTCATGAAACAGTATACTCTTGAAAGTTGTTTCTATTCAATGTCATTGCCATTGACAAATTGGTACATTCAGCAAAAATTATGGGTAGTCTTAAAAACTACATTTCATCAGTGTAAAGGGTTAAGTTTCAGTGAACAATTCAATTCTTGAATATTGAAAATTATATATATATTATACGTAGGGGGCTTAAGAATTTTAGAAAGGCTTAGGTGGGGCATGGCACAGAAAAGGTTGGGAAACGCTAGTATATAATAGGTAATGTCTATTTTTTCGCAAAGTTTGAGCGTTTATTTCCATAACAAAATAAATAGCCTTAATAACCAAAGTATTGGCACATCTATTCTGACTGTCTGAATGCTTTAACAGCACTAAGTAACTACTCTGGCAATACCAAATCCAATTCTTTTCTACTTGATATTCATAATTTGATAAATTCCTACTTTTTAGAATCCAAGAAATTGCTTCTTTTTTGGATCCCTTCGCATATTGGAATCACACATAATGAAAGGGTTGACGTGCTGGCTAAAGATGCATCCTTGTTGGCTATTTCTACTAATATCCTAGTTCCCTACTCTGACTTTTCCAGTAGTTTTAGAAAACAAGCTAAAAAGCTAACAAAAAATCATATTCTTAAAAAAGCAGGGTTTAAGGGCATAAAATTTTTCAGATCCTTTCATCTTCTGGGTCTAAGCCTTGGTTTGCTCACCTAAGACTCCCTAGAGAATTTATGGGTTAATAGACTTCGATCTGGACACTATCAACTGGGGGCCTCCCTTTTTAAGATTAATCTTGCTGCTGACACAAGTTGTCCATGTGCAGCCGACGACAGTAATAACCAACAGTAACATAATACTGTCGTCGGCTAAAGTCGTTGCCGGTCAAAATCGTTGCCGGACAAATTCGTTGCCGATCAAATTCGTTGTCGGTCAAAATCATTGTCGATCAAAGTCGTTTTCGGTTAAAGACGTTGTCGGCCAAAGTTATTGTCGATCAAATCTGGAGTCGGTGAAATGTTGTCGGTGAAAAGCGTATCGGGGAAAATTGTGTCGGTGATTTCCATGGGACCCTCCTACGGAAACAATTCAGATCCATATCCGATAACTATAGATCTAGATTCCTATTTGATAGAGTGGATATGCAAAAATTTCTGTCGGTGCGTCCGCAGTAGACTAAACACGATCTAGTTCACGCGAGAGCTGCTTGCCGGCAGATTGGGGGCCGTTGTCCGTGATTCGTCGCGCGATCTTGCCGATCATGTGTTTGATTGAACACTGACAACGGCAACGCGTGCCGCGTGGTGGTGGTAGTGGCAGTGACGGGGACGGTGACAGTGGTGGTAGAGACACAATTACGTCGATAAGTTTACTACATATTGCGATTCGTTAATGTCGGATGACTCATTCCGAGCGACACGCGTCGCTCGTTTAGAACCGTTGATCCTTGAATTGAAGCGCCTTGTATTTCATCCGGGGAACTCGAGAGCCGAGAGTCAAGAGTCAAAAGCCGAGAGCGGAGGGCCAAGAGCCAAGAGACAGAGGACCGAGAGAGTCCATGTTTTTCAAACACGATTTTCTCCGGAATGATGCGCCGAACGCGAAAACATTAGGAGGGACGAGTTGATACATTTTTCAGTTTCCCATTTCTGCAATTTTCGATCGGTTACGTACGAAAAAACGTACAGTCGGTGTACAAAGTATTCGGTGTACATTTTAAAAACGAATAACTTCAACATTGGACCCAACAGCTTGACTTTTTTTTCAGATGTTAGAAGGATTAGTTTACTAGGTAAACGGTTATAAACGGACCGAAGCCCTCTTACATAAATATTTACACAATAGAAAAAAGACTGCATGGTAGAAAAGACTGTAAAATAAGCTATACAATATTTCCTGCCCATTAGACTGCGGATTTAATGCATTTACAATAAAAATAGGTAGATCAAATGCAAGGCAGCAAAGATATTTAATTTCAAAAACGTTTTTACAGTATTTTCACTCTTCGAAATGATTAAAAAAATAATGAAATGTCTATGTAGATCGTACACCTTGCAATTAATCGAAATAATTTTCATCTTGCATAAAAGTCCGTTGTCTAACTATAAGAAATATGGGAGCATACGAGGATCGCTCGTGGTATCATCGAGCGGTTTCGTAACGTAATCGCGCTTTCTACTATTTTGCAAACTTGCGAATTCCATAAACATTCGCAGTGGCTAGTTATAGTAATGGTAAAATAACAACGTTCCCCGCTGCGAAATTCCCCTCCCCCCTCATCGCGCGCACGTGTTCTTTTGTTTGTTTGTATTCGGGGAAGCGTGGAGCATTAAACTCGATGATTCACGGCACCCCACGCGGCTGATTCATCTAACGTTTCGTCGTTTCGGGATTTCATGGGGATGCGTCTCGACGGTGAACGACCGGCTTCGAAACTTCCGCGAATTCGTGCGTATCTAGGCCACTGTCTCGGTCGTCGGACCAATTTTTCAAGAATTTCCTTACTTTCTTGGACTACGGATTTTTATGCAAAATAAACATTGCCTTTATTCACTTGAACTTATAGGAGCTACAGTGGCCGGAATAACTTTTTTAATATTATACCATACGATTTGAACTTTTTTTGGGAAGCTAGAGCAATTGGTTCGCTACAGTATGTGAAAAGAAATTTTTTCAAAAATTGCAATTGGTGGGAATTGTAGAAAAAATACTAAAAGTTCCATTTAATAAAAAATATATAAAAAAAACCTTTTAAAAACCACGCTTATATTAAAATACACTAAAAAGGAGAAAATAATTTTTGTAGACATTCGTGACTATAAATAAAAGCGTGGAGCGCTAAACTATATTGACGTAATCTTCGTGGGCGCTTCAAGCGTTTATTTATAGTCACTAATGTCTATAAAAATTATTTTCTCCTTTTTAGTATTTTTAGTATTTTTAGTATTTTAATATAAGCGTGGTTTTTAAAAGGTTTTTTTATATATTTTTTATTTTCTACTTTTTAGTCTTTACATATCTCGTAATCGATTTTAATTACCACTTCAACCAAGATCTTTTGTAAAAGGGAAAATATTGTGTCATGATTAGATAATTTATTATCCCGTTTTTATAGCCAAAATAAATGTTAAATTTGATGTAAGAAAGGAGATGCAAGACTTATATGACATGATCTACTGAATTACTAGTGATCTATTATGCAAAAGAATGAGGGTATGACTCCGAGAGACGACGTCTCTTGATGAAGTCCGGAATGGGACTGAGCTCCTTCGGTGCGAAGTGGGTCAGTGGAGTGGGCATGAGTCGGAGTGGGACCGCGTAGTAAAGTAGGGAGCGCTGGCCCGCGGAGTGGGGATCGCTGAACGCGATGATTCACTATGTACCGTGTGTCGCGCGGCGAGGTGTGACGGTTAATATTAAAATTTTTTTTTCTCTTAGACGCACAGGTTTTTTTCTAAATTTGTTTTTTAATATTGCATTGTCACCCAGCTCTGAGCTATGTTTAAAGTTTCAAGTCTCTAGCTCATCGGGAAGTGGTTTAAAATTCGATTTCAAGATTTGACGCATACAACAACGACAACATCGACAACGACAACAACTCGGCAAGCTAATATAAGCGTGGTAAAAACAAACATTTTTTATTTTGCATAAAGATCTGAAGTCTACTAATCACTTACTACACATTTAAACATTGAATGAGGTATAATATCAATTTTCATATCCATAAAATGAAAAAGATCATATCGAATGGATTTATACTAGGGCGGAAGAAATGTTTAATTTCGAGTTAAAATAGCTCCGAAGGCAAAGGATTAAATGTTTCCATCGTTATAAATTACGCCTATTCATTTCTGGTATAACTGCATAAAGTCCGCAGTCTACTTGTACTTTTTACTTTCCCCACCATTAATATCTAAAGTGCAGTTCTCTTTTTCCAAATACATAACAATACTCTAACAGATGGTTCAACGTACACCTACCATTGTTACATATTTCGCATCTACGGCTCCCCATCCCCTCTAATAAAGAATTCTCTGGGAAAACCGATGTTTCGAGAGAGAAGTTGCGCGCATGGATAGACGACGAGCAGCTGGCGAGCGCAGAGAGGGTGGGTGGTGAGTGGTGAGGGGTGAGATGGTTCGTCAGGGTGGCCAACCGCACGCGTATGCCTAATTCAGTCCTAATCTCGCGCCTAATCTGGCCAATTAATATTTAGCCGTAGGTCGGGCGTAATCCGACCCGCGTAGGTCACACTTATTACACTTAATACACCTAATTAACGAAGTTGACGTTCCCCCAACTCGGTGATCGACAACCTCCTTAGTCGTATTATTTTAGTCCCCGTTTTTACAAGAATTTCTTTCCATTCTTACAAAAAATCCACAGTCTAATTGTATTTGATGTCGCGGTTGACCCTTCGATGGCGGTGCCCGGGTCTGTTTCGACCCTCAGTATCAAAGTCGAGCTTCCTGGCGATTAACACCTCGAGTGCCACGTCGCGTTAGACAGCGGATTTTACGTATTTATGAGAAAAATCAGTAGGTACAATTTAAAACAATAAATGATTAGATGAATTTAAATATACCGTTATATTATTTTTAACCTATTAAGCATATTAAGAGAAAAAGTAAATTTCTATTTCATTCCAGGTTGTTGCAATTCAGGTAGAACATTTTTATTTTGCGTAGATCCGCTGTCTGGTCATAATAATGATGTGATCGGCACTATTCTTGCACTGAACTCGAAACCCAATTTTTACTAATCTATTAACCCCTTGCCGTATTTTAACGAGTCAGACTCGTCACGAAGATTTAACAAACTCTAACAAATATGAATGTTACGCGTTTCTTTTCAGATGAAATACATAGGCATACAAAAAATATAAATTTTCTTTTCCCTCCTAGAACATTTTTGGGGAAAAAGACGTTTCAATCACTATAACTGTAAAGGAAATGGTACCGCAAGGGGTTGAGCAAACTAACTTTTATCAAGATCCAAAAGGTGTGAGAATGTTTTAAAAATTCTTGCGATGATAAATCATGTTTTTCTATTCTTATATTATTTATCGAATAAGTTGTTTCGAATTCGTATGACTTTTGTGGGCATTGGCGTGGCCTGTTAAATTAAAAGCTTGGCGGGTTTACGCGAAGCATGTCGAAGAAAATTCGTTTAATCGAGCACCGTCGATTGCAAGGGATGTCGCGAGGAACAACTAATTGTAAGACTCGATTTGATTCGACAGCGCCGGAAGATGTCCGACGCAAGCCCAACCTGACAAAGTATACAGCTTGGCCGTGCGACGTCTCGCTATTCCCCGTTTGATTTATCCTTTTACACCAAGTTAGCTCCGCTCGCGCGCTCGAGGTTGCTTCGCCGACGATCGCAGTCCAAAGACAAACGGGTGTCCAGAATGTTCGATGCGATCGAAGTCGTCCGGCGAAATAGCCTCGCTTCCCGCGGGGCGCCGCGACGCTTACTGTCGGAAACAACGGAGACGAACACGAAAAAAAGTAGCGGATCTTTGTAACAACAGCTAGCCCCGCCGCGTCGTCCTACCGAGCGGGACTATTGAGGGGGTGACATTTTTCTGGATAAACACACGCCTTTTTCCCTCGATCGTCTCGTTCTCGAACGACGATAGCGATGGACCGACCTACGTGGACATCTGTGGTCCGTTTCTCGAAAGAGAAGAGATCCTCAAAGATCTCGGAAGAGATCCCCAAAGACCTCTGCGCGCGATTATCCGAGATCTCCTTCGATGAGCAGAGTACAGTATTCCTTCGGATGATGTGACCACCTGTCTAGGGTATGGAGTCTCAGAAATCGTAGAGGTACTACTTTCTTTGACATGTGCTAGGGATGGGATCAAGTACCTTGCAAACAAGTTCGAACTTTGATTGATTGAATTCGAACTCTCTATAAGTACTTCGAAAAACAGAAATAGTACTCCTAAGTATACTCGAACCTATGCCAGACAGTTTCGAACCTTTTACAAGTACTTTAGTAAACGGAAATAATACTTGCAAGTATATTCGAATCTTGGTCGAACAGATTCGAAACTTTTATGAATATCGTACCGGAACCTACTATGCAGTTCTGATTTCCAAGATTCGAGTACTACTTGTGAAAGTTTCGATTACTTTCAACATCGAAGTACTTATAAGTATATTTTCGAAACTTGTAGGTTTGTCATTCCGAGGTTCGATAACTATTTGTATACAATGAATACTTTTCAAGTATAATCATTGAAACTTTTATTGCTTTTAAGTAGTAATCGAAACCCATGAAATGAAACTTGGTTATTGAACTTGACTCGGATTCGTGAGTACATATTGAACTTGATCCTATCCCTAACGTGTGCCGAACGTAGAGAAGGACAGCGCGTAAACGACGAAGAAGGGCTGAGCGTCGAGGCAGCCGGCACAGTTCGAAACGCAGCGTATCGATCACAATGTCAATGCAAATAGGAAAGTTTTTCATTTTTCATTCTTTTTTTACAGAACTTTTATCAACGTATTCGTGAGATTTTTCGAATTAAAATGAGTCCAAATACGGCATAATGCGGACCATGTTTACTGATTTAAAGCGTGATAATAACTCGTTGTGATATCGGTAAATATGATTGAAACTCTGTCGAGTTTGGTCTTTTTTAATCAGAGAAATTTCACAAATCTATTGATGAAAGTTTTGTGGAACTAAAAATGATGAAATTATGAACGAAACTAACAACGTGTTGTTCAGTGATCGGTTCTTCAAACAGCTCACATATGCGAGGCCTGGAAGCGAATTTTGACAGCTGAACTTTTGATCGATGCCGACCGCTACGACTCTGCGCGTCTGTTTCTTTCCACAAGCTGTCTTTCTTTGCGTTCGAAACTGTCATCGCTTATTAACTCTTTGGTGGGTTAAAAACTGTCTCACCTTTTACTTAGCTTGTTATGCATAGTGGGATATATTTCAACCCACCTCGAAAAGTTGAAGTTACATTGATATTAACAAAAATTTTGTGCAACTTGGGTTTTTATTCTCTTTAAAACCGTGTGCCTCGAACAGTTAAACAAGTAAATATAATCGGAATTCTATCGTGTTTGGTCTCGCTTTAATCAGGAAAATTTCACGAATCCGTTGGTAAAGGTTTCGTAACGAAATAACTAAAATTAAGAAAGTTTCATCATTGCATTAGTATTGCCTCACCGGTATCCGAGCTCGGATCGTGTTTCTTTGTAGCGCGATCGACCGCCCAAGGGGGAACCACCTGATAGTGAGGATAAAGAAGTAACATCATCCGCATAGACGAAAGTCACATCATTCGAAGGAATACTGTATAGTTTTTCCTGGTGCAGGAAGGATCGCGGTTTCCGTTGATTGTTTATAATTGAGCGGCGGTCGTTTAAGCGCTAAAGAGTGTAGTCGAGAGCTAGGAAACCGGAAGCAGCTGTGATCTGCTTTAGATGGGATTTCCGCAGGTGTACGTGATCGCGACGCGATGCGTCTCAGCGTTGCATAGCACCCACATCACGCATACGTTCTTTATAGCTTTAATCCGTGCGTTGCGACTGGTGCGAAGTGCGAACCATGGCGCCGAGGCGATAACGCCTCTGCAATAATACGTTCAGATCTAGGCGACCATTCTCGCCCGTTCTAAATAGATACATACGTATAGTCTATCCAACGAGACGAGACAGTGATACACCAGTGTGCGTCCTTTGTTAACTTATTAGGTGTACAAATAAGTTCGGTGCCTTTACATATATTCAATTGCGATTGCATTTCAAATGAAAATTTTCTCCCGCCACTTTGGTGTTTTAAAGCATCAACCTTACCCTACTAAACGCACTACATAAATTTACGCTAATTGGTACATAACCTCAAGAAACAATAGTTTACACCATGGCGTTTAAGAAACAGCACATTCAACACTGTATTCTTCCTGCATTTGAGTCAAAGAAAAATGCTGCTGAGGTTACGAAAATGATTTGTTCTGCGTTAGGTGAAAATGTTGTAACCTATAAAATATGCAAGAAGTGGTTCCATAGGTTTCGTAGTGGAAATTTCGATCTCGGTCATGGAGAACGCAGTGGAATGCCGAAAAAAGTGCAGGACGAGAAAATAGAGTAATTATCGAATGAAAATCCTTGTCAAATACAACAGAAACTTGCTGGTGTAACTCAACAAGCAATTTCAGTTCGTTTGAAGAAGCTTGGGAGCTTCGAAACGTAACGTGTATTCCTTTTTTTTTATAAATAAAGATCAAAAGTTGCCCAAAAGGCACCGAACTTATTTTTGCACCTAATATCTATATGGGTAACTCCAACCCTGTCGCACTCGAATGGCTACGTTCACGTCGACTGCCTCGTCCCGTTGGACAGCACGCCGGACACATATCCGATCAGTGATATCGTTCGTTTGTCTTTTTTCCGCCTCTTCTCGTTTCTATGTAAATACAGTCTAATAGATTAAAGCGTTAATTAATATATGATATTGGTATTGATATTATTAGACGACGTTGCTAATAATACGAATACCGCGATATTATATGAGTGTACATAAGCGTCGGCGTCAGAGACTTATCGTTGCTTTTACTTAAACCTGTTTCTCGTTTCCAGCGAAGGACTCTTGTTCGTTCGATACCGACGAGACGCGCTCGTTTCGTTTTCTTTTCTTTCTTTCTTTTAACACCCGATGTATACACAGCGTCGCAAACTCGTTAGTCTGCTAGTCATTTGAACGAGCGTAGGATTTCGTTCGACCGAACAATCAGAGTCCGAACCGGAATCGAAGATGGCGGATGGTTCACGCAGGGTTTAACCTGTTAACGGAGTAGCTGGAGTAGCCGGGAGCCATTGTTCTCTGCTTTATTGTTTTTAATTCGCATCCGTTTAAACCCTTGCTGTACAATGTTCTCAACTGTTGGAACTTTTTTTGTTTTTCATCATTTCCTATACTCGCGTCGACTTTAATGCTTCAGTATAGCATCTTCTTCGATAAAGACATTTTTTGAAAATATCTCGAGATCTAATAACTTTTTTGCGTATGGTACCCTAATCATTTTTTACGTAGAATGAACAGAAGAATCGATCTATGTAGAAAAGAATATGCATTTCTATTTAAAGAAATGATGCAATTGTTAATTGCACATGCACTGCTGCATCTAAAAAAAATTTAAAGTGCTCTTCGAACCATTTATCTTTCTCCTTTGGCATTTTTTCGTAAATGCAATAATAATGGAGTTATGACTTGAAACAATTGCGTGGACCACCCTGTATATAATTTTATTATTTATTATATTATATATGTACAAAATTCGAATCGAACGAGAAAGTCGAGCAGGACTCGCGAACGAACCAGTTTCCGGTTAACAGGTTAAGCGTTCGAATCGTCACGCGTCGCGTCGCGTAGCTTGTCGACGGAAAGTCGAGCGAACGCGTCCTAGAATTCAAATGTTTAGCACGCTTCCCGCGTCCCGTGTCCCATCGCGCGTCGCGATAGACCGTTGCGCTTTGTCTTTTCGATCGGTGTTGCTGGAACGGCAGCCGGCGCTGCAGCCCTGAAAATGTGCTAACCAGATCGATTATAACGTTCAGCCGTGCGAAACGGACGAGCCTGCTGAACTCTTTGTACTTTCGCTTTCATTCGGATCCGCTTTGTTTCTGCCGTCGAGCAATGAAACACGAAACAGATATTGGACAGAAAGAAATTCAAGAGTGAAATGTCGCTTTGGACATAAACGACTCGGGTTGCCTGCGGACAGTAAAATTCTATTTTGTTGTTGTCAGTATAATTCTGCTAAAAATTATGAATAACAAAATAATTATCAGACTGCGGATTTTTATTGCATTTATGGAGAAATTGGCTAGGTGAATTGTAAAACAGTGAACAATTAGAAAAGTCTAAAAATAGTGTTATGTTGTTTTCAAGTGTAAAATACTGTTAGGGGATGAAATGAATTTTTATTTAACTCCTACTGCCCATAAAGATCCGCAGTCTAGTAATTATAATTACAAGTAGTGCAAGGGGTTAGTAATGTATAATTAACAGAAACGCGTATTTTTGCAGATCTTGCGATTGTGGCCCACTGCACGACGACGTGCTGTGTCCAGGGTTGCCACCTCTCCGGTTCTCGCCCGGAGTCTCCGGTTTTATTGGAGATATCTCCGGGTTCTAGAAAAAATGAGATAATGATAAATTGTTATGCTTTGTATTGTTTTTTTTTTTCAAATGTTTAAGAGTGTCTCATACAGCGACACCTATGTCCAATTTCTAATTCACATCTAATTTCTATAACCTAAATATCACTTCAGAAATATATAATTTGGAAGATTTTGCAGAACCTAGAAGATTCCTTGAAGTTATGAAATTTTGTAAACTCTAGCCTTGACTCCTACTGCTTTGTTCGTTGTCACTTTATGATTGATTTTTTATATACGATAAAACTTATATTAGGTTGGCAACTAAATTCGCGACCTTTTGTTTCGTAATTCTTTTATTGTATCATTATAACCTCATTCAGTGACCATTCCCTTTGAACTGTATATCATTGGAAAGCTATGAATTTCGCGATTGATTTGATATAAAATACTCGTGCTTAAAAAATATATATAAATGACTTTGTTTGAGAAAATGTGGAGGTTGCGAACTTATTGTTAGTTGCCAACCTGATAGTTTTAAAAAATTGATATTTTCAAATTTTCAATTGTTTATATTTGAAAGATTTCCACATTTGTTTTCCGGATATTCGAGAACAAACCATTCTTTTTGCTTTTTACTTCTCCGGGTTTATATTCGAATTTCCGGGTTCGAATGTGTGACACTCCGGTATTTACACGGTGATAAGATGGCAACCCTGGTTGTGTCGCGTCGTTTCGTTTCGTTTCCAACAAATCCCCACATACTCGATCGAGCACCGCTTACTCTCGTTAGCCAGAGGAAACCATATCGCGATCGAACTTGCACTTTCCTGATTGTCAACCGCCGGCTAAACCGAAGCTTCGTCGCCGATTAATCCCATCGGAGCTGGTCCGGGACGGAATCGGGTTCGTGTCGGGTTTCGGGTTTCGAGATCTACGAACCGCTAGTCGGTCGATGAATCGGGTCAAGGTACTTGTTTGCTCGATATTTTAACGGTGACCCTTCCTCTTCGGGAAATCCAATACCAGGGGAAAAATAGACCCACCCAAGACAAGACGAGACGACAGCCCGATGTGTGCGAAAACGATCGAGCAAACCAACTGCTCAAAGTGACGAAAGATTTTGATCAATGTTTGTAATCGTACGGTCATCTTGGTGGCAAGACCATACTAGAAGCAGAACTTGGTCTCTATTTGCTATGAATTTGCTGACCAAAACTTGTCGACAAATTTCGAGTCTATGGCGCGATACACTTCCGCTCATAAGTCTCAGGACAGTGATCATTAGACAGCGGATTTTATGCATTTATAGCAAAAATTAGTAGGTGTAACTTGAAACAGTAAACACATTGGAAAAATTTAAATATACTGTTACATTGTTCTCAACCTATTAAATATATTGAGAGATTAAATAAATTTCTATTTCACTCCAATTTGGTGTAACTCGCGTAAAAAAATTCTATTCTGCATAAAGATCCGCTGTCTAGTAATCATATTTGTATTTAATTCTGTAAAAATGAAATAATCGTTGAAGGATGCGAACAAATGTTTCCTTATTTAAAGGTTCACACGCCCGGGAAAGGAGTCATATATCAAAAATCTTACCAGGAAGTGAAAAAATATTTATATTTTCTTTTCATCGAAGAATCCGCCACGTTTCTTTATTAGTTTCCACTATCCTTGGCATCCACGTGTTCAATATTTTTATACTTTCTGTAGTTATATTATCCCATTCTCGTTCCAAAATATTCCATAAATGTGTTTTCAAAGTAGGGCAAAAGTTTCGTATCTGTCTATCCAATTCATCCTATAATTTTTCTATGGGGTTCAAACCTGGTGATTGGGACGGCCATTTCATAATTTTTAACCCTTTGCACTCGGCCTGGCGCCTCTGGGGTTGTCTCGTCCCTCGTCGCGTTACAAGTTGGTTTATTTAAGGTCGCATTTACATCTAGATCTCAGGTTATGTCCTAAGACTTATGAGCGGGAGTGTATATGATCTAGTCTAATTGTTAAATGCACGACAGAGGCGAAATGCATCACGTTACCGGGCCGCGGCGGAAGTGTGGGGGAAGGTAGAGTGAGGACACAAGTCTTAATCTGGTGACTCTGATTCGGATTCGTATCCGGATTCGTATTCGGATTCGTGTTAGAACTGGAACGCGTCGTGTCATGTTTGCCACGCGAACACCTCGTAGACGGAGCAGCCTCGCAATTGGCTGCAAACGCTTGCACTCGGACGAACGAACGAACGTTCCTAATTGCACGGGCGCGTGGATCCGCGCGTACGAATAATTGCAGAAATTAAAACACGGATACTTGAATTACGCGTGCATCGTCGCGGCGACGTATTCGAGTATCCGTGAAAATAGGGGCTTCTAATTTTAGCGTTGACCCGCCGGAAATCCAATATACTGGTGAAGAAAATAGACGGTAAAAGGATATGGTTTGTAGCCAAGGCAATTGTTCCCGATGATCCGTGCCTAAACGCGCGCTAGAAAGCATAATCGCGTTAATTCCAGGCTCGACGTAATCCGCAGAGCGCAGATTGCCATTCTCAATTAATTAATCGATTTGACAAACGTCTCGAATCGACGCGAAACGACGGGAATCGACGCGACTCGACTCGACTCGACTCGGGTTACTCGCCTGGGACCACTCAGCTACCTCTCAATCCAATCCTATTACCATCATTGTTGATAAGCCGCGTTAAGAGGATCGCAAATCGTGTTATTACGCGTGTGGGCGTCCGCTCTCGTTAAACATTCGCCTCGGAGGTCTTCTTCTTTCAGTTAAGCGCCCTGCAACTGGAATGCCTCTCGTTAGCGCCCGTTGCACGTTACCCGCCACCGTTTTCTCCAATTTTCTAGAATCCTCCGCGCAGAAGCTACGCTTGTACGAGGTGTGTTAAAAAAAGAATGGGAATTTTCATTTTTCGGAAAAAATTTTATTCATTCGTCCACATGAATGTTCACCCCTTGAAAATAGTCTCCATTAGATATTACACACTTATGCCAGCGCTTCTTCCAATCCCCGAAACACTTCTGTAACTTGATCTGTGGGATAGCTTTTAGGTCTTTCAGCGATGCGCTTTTAATCTCATCTGTGCTTGAAAAACGACGACCCTTTAAGGTACTCTTTATTTTTGAGAACAAAAAGAGTCACACGAGGCCATGTCTGGCGTATATGGAGGCTGGAACATCATTGCAGTGTTGGTTTTGGCCAGAAAATCACGAACAAGCAATGAAGTGCGAGCAGGTGCATTGATCTGATCCATTTTCTCAACAAGTAAAAAATCGCCGATCGTACTAAAACACATGTAACCTTCTCGAAAGCTGACAATAGACTAAATATCGAATACGACAACCAATGTACAGACACTTTTCAGACATGTTTGCCAAAGCAAAAACAAAAGCTGGCCTGAATTTACAAAATTCTCTTTATTTTTTTAACACACCCACATGTGAAAAATATGTGAAAAATATGTAACGTTTACAATCTCACAGATTATCTAAAGTTAGGGTAATTGTACATATAGAGTGCGACAGAAATAACTCCCACATTTAGAAAAATCACTGTGTTATGTTTGAAATAAAAAGTTTCTGGTAATACTGAAATGTGGGAGTTATTTCTCCCGCACCCTGTACTTTGTTTTCCAAAGTCGAAGTTCACAGGTCGATATTCAGAGATTTCGAATGGGGCGGTTCGAATGAAGCGAACAAAGAAGACAAAATGCGACGGTTAATTGCGCGAGCAAAGGTGCACGCCGCAAATCCCGTGCCGCCAAATGTACTCGGAAACGTAAACAAAAGCTCAAGCGTAATTATTTTCTACGCCATTGTAAAACGAATAACTCGCGCGAGCCCGGCTAGCAAACAGACAGTGAGAGAGGAAGAGAGCAAGAGAGAGAGAGAATGAGAGAGAAAATGGAATGGAGGAGAATAATGGTGTGATAAAAAGGTTGTAAGAATTTTTGTCGCTAATAAAAGATACACTTGTTACTTATAGACAGGATTTACGCTCACTTGAATTAACGATATCTTTCCGTTAACGATACGCGATACGTCGATCTTGACCCGGCTGAAAACACTTTTACCCGCGAACGCTCCTCTTCAGTTGAAGCGACGACGTTGTCGAGTTTCCTATTTTCCATTTACGAACGGATCTTCCTTGTTGTAAACGCAACGCAACCCAACGTCAAGCCGCACTGCTGTAATTTGGAATCTCGCGAGCCTCCGTCGTCCAGAATGTCGCAAAACCAACATTTTTCTAATTCAATTCTGTCCTTGCGTACAACGTCTGCGGATTTTCATCTTAGAATTAGAGTCTTAGCTCACTCTGACACTAAGAATTAGAATCAGAATTAGTGATTAGAGATTAGAGCCCAAAGAACGCGGTATAAATGGCAACATTTTGACGAGATTACCGAGATTACTCGAAATTACGAGCATTTAACACGTTCACTGCCTCGTCGCACAGTGGGGTATTCCTCGAAAAGTTGGCCAAAATACAATTTTTCAAATCTCGCGTAAGATGGAAAATTTTTGTTGTCTGAGCTATTGGAATATATGAACAACAGTGTACCAGTTTTATTATTTTTTATTTGTGTAGTCATGTAGCGTTATTTGTTATGCATTGACAGTATTCTTCTTTTCTGAAATATCGCTCGGCTATTAGGATCGTTTACACTCCCGCTCAAAAGTATGTAGACAACACGCCCTTAAGGGCAGAGTCTCCTAGTTTGAGCGTGACTGTGTGCGAGTGCACACACCGCTAGACCAGGTATACGTACGCGAGGAATTGCAAGGGTCCGGGATTCCGCTCCTGATTTCTCAATAATGCAAAGACACGATTTCTTAGCAGTCAAAATCGCTAGATGAAAGATCAATCTAGGGTGCTATTTGCCTCAAAAGTCCTACAGGCGACAGTGCTGCCGCCTATCGTGGCTGTCGATATGCTACGGAATAATGAGAATTACGCGTCGTAAACGTAAAAGTAGGACTTCTGACAAAACGTATTTCTTAAATTTTCGATATAGGTCCACATAAAAAAATTGTGAAATGCAACTTTCAGTATTTTTTCTACAATTCCGACCTATTGCAATTTTTGAAAAAATTTCTTTTTACATCCTATAGTAAAGTAATTGCTCTAGCTTCCCGAAAAAGTTCAAATCGTATAGTACAATATTTAAAAAGTTATCGTCTTTTTTAGAGCGTCCGAATATTAATTCCGGCCACTGTATATAATACGTTTCGTATTATTTGTTTCTATCAAGGAATGCGTATTTTTCTTCAAATTACTCTTTCATTAAAATATCGCTTTTATCTTTAATGACAGCCTGACATATTCAGGGCATCCTGGCCATTAGTTTCTCGAATATTTCTAATTTGATATGTTTCCATGCTTCTTGTAGAAGTTGGCAAAGATGTCCCTTTAGAAAAGTGCATTTCGAGCATTGTTTTACGCTCGGTGTATAAACTATGCAATAGCATTATGGACATAAGAAAATGCTGAAATCTGAACTAGTTAATATTTGATATAATAACGATGGACCATTTCAAAATTTATCGGTATATTCGATTTATACAAAAATCAGCAAGTGATTCCAAACTTTTGGCCTGTAATGTATATCGCATCCCTAGGAGAACATTATCACAATTCAAAAAAATGATCCTTCTAACCGGTTGACTTAAAAGTGATGAGTAGACTGCGGATTTTATGCATTTATGACGAAAATGAATAGGTGTTATTTAAAATAGCAAAAATATTAGAAAAATTTAAACATACTATTATATTATTCTCAACCTACTAAACATAATAGGGAAGAAAATAAATTTCTATTTCACTACAGTTTGATGCAATTCAGCTAAGAAATTTTTAATCTGCATAAAGATCCGCAGTCTAGTGATAAGTGTTCACACAGTTACTGAATATCTGTTTAAAGAATATTATGAACTTCAATATATCCAAATATGTATCATAGTTTTAATTGCACTTGTGCTACTTCACATTAATTGAAGGTGAAATTATTTTGATTTTGTAGAATGTTTCAGGGGGTGATTGTTGGGCAGTGAACGTGTCCGTTGCACGCGTCGAAGTAAGTACTTTGCCGAGATTGCTGGGCACGTACAACCTCAATCAAAATTCTACCGTTCATATACATAGGCTTTTCCCATTAATTAGCGAAGTCGCATAGGACGGAAAGGATGGACGTTCTGCTTCGCCGTGCCCAAGGGTTAACGATTGACGTGTCTGGAAGAGGGTCGCGCCCTTAGGCGTGGAGGCCACTGCAGGCGCGATTCCGCGGGATTGCGGGATTGATTCCTTAATTTCTTAACTGCCAAACGAGGGAGAACGAGGTTGGTCGAAACGTCGCGATCGAATGCTCTGCATGCTGTCGAGGAGATCGATAACTGTAATATTCGGTAGCGATACGTATAGTAGGTATTTACCTGTCTATCTACCCACCTATCTACCTATCTACCTATCCACTGTCCGCCGCGCCGGTGGATCCTGAACGCGATCGTACAAGCTCGGACGAAGCTATAGAAGTAAGTAGATCGACCATCGTATACAGAACGTCTCATCTAACTCCGCCACCTCTAATAAGTAGACGGCGGATCTTTATGGAAAATAAAAATTTTCTATCTGAATTACAACTATCTGAAGTGAAATGAAAATATATTTTCCTTCTTGATATGTTTAATATGCTGAAAATATTTTCAAAAAAGGTCAGAATATAAAATTCGACAGAATTTCGTACAATTTTTATTTGCTTTAGATCTACAATCGCTGTTCCCATTAAAAATAGGATTTTATTCCATTCCACTTTCTTCAAATTTGTCTACGAAAATTGGAGAATGCATAAACATCCCCAGTGTAATTATAACAGTGTTTTTAAATTCGACGGATGTTTTAACCGTCTCAAATTACACCTACTCATTTTTGTCATAAATGCATAAAAATCCGCTGTCTACTAACCAGTTTATTAAGTATTATTGGATATTGGGTGTTTATGAATGCACTTGTACTTTTGAAATAAAACTTTTCTTTATTTCACGGCGCGGGAGGACTTTTCTTTACTAAACGATATCTAAGCTTCGACTGACGCTGAAAGGAATACCGTTGAAAGATCAACAAAACGTATTTTTTAAATTTTCGATATAGGACTACATAAAAAAATTGTAAAATGCAACTTTTAGTATTTTTTCTATAATTCCGATCTATTGCAATTTTTGAAAAAATTTCTTTTCACATCCTGTAGTAAACTAATTGCTCTAACTTCCCAAAAAAGTTCAAATCGTATAGTACGATATTAAAAAAGTTATCGTCTTTTTTAGAACGTCCGAATATTAATTCCGACCACTGTACATGCGTAGCTGTACAGTCCTCGACAAAATATGTATGTAGTTTGCGACCCGATCAAAAACTTTGAAACTGATGATGACAACTTGTAGGTTCTACACTCCAAATTCGCCCTTTTGCAAGTAAATTTCACCTTTCTGCAAATCAATTTCACCCTTTTGCAAATCAATTTCACCATTCTCGACGTTAAAAAACGTTCGTACCATAATCTCCCTATTTTTCCCATATTCTACAAAGTTTCAGCTTCAATTTAAAAAAAATTTCATCGCTCTATCTTATTTCTATCGAAAGTTCTTTGATTTTGAAACAAATTTCGTCCGAATTGCCCACTGTGGGGCGGTGGGGCGTAATAGAGATTACCTTCATGTAAATAAAAAGAAGGAAAAGGTTCTGCCGTCGGAGAGGTAGCACTAAAGCGACCGAGTATTAAAAGTGGCTAGTACCTATGTATTGTCTTATAAAAAATACCAAGACTGAATTTAATTAGATTTTGTGCGATTTCTATTATAATAATAGCAGACAATTTTTACCGATGCAGACAATTTTTATTTTGCATAAAGATCCGAAATCTGGTTATTGCTTAACCTTATTTTAACTCGCAAAATCGTGGTATATCTTGATAGCTGACATTTCGGACATCATTTCGTGTCTTGTAGTACTTTATAACATTTCAAGCATTTCCCAAGGTACGCATTTCCATCAGCTTTTGCTTTTTTATTACCGAAAGGCTAAAAATGCAGTGCACGAAAGAAAAAGTTGGGTGCTGTTTACGGAGAGGAATCAGATTACCATTTTTCTCGATTGTTTCAACATTCTTTGTGCGGTGCAAATTTCATTTCAAATAAAGTCGTAAAAAGGGTAACTCAATTCACGTAATTCAATTTTTTGCTAATAAAGAACAGAAATTCTACGAGCATGGAATGTTTAAGTTGCCTGAACAATCGCAAAGGATCATAGAACAGAATGGTATAAAACTTCTTCTAAATAGTCAAAAATTGGCTTCTATTTTCCCTTGAGAAAATGAAATGACTTTTCGAACGACCTAATGATATATTTGAAGAAAGAAATCTATCGAGTCAATTCTCATGAAGGCATTCTACCAAAAAAAATTTTCGATTTTTTCAAAATATTACTGTGTCCTAACTCCTTAATTTCCAATTACCGTTGGATCGTTGAACACGGAACGTGGATCGCACGTGCTTTTCAAAAATAGCATTTCTGACGGCCGATGTAAAAATGTCGCAAAAATGCTATTCTTAGCCGGCCAGGCGGATCTAACCGTGAAACCGTGATCTATGAAATTGCTTGTTGAGCTCGCGCGACATTCGAGAACCAGTTCTTAAAGCGGTCGTTAATATTTAACGAGCCGAAATGGTCGGGTGTAAATGGCGCGATAATGCCGCCACACCATGCCACGCCACACGGCGACATTTAAATATTGAGCGACAACGCGATCTATTGGAAGAGCTATTATGGACAATTATAATCAGATATACCAACATGACAGATTGGATAACATTGAACAAATTACAATATGTAATTTGTTTAGTTTCGCGCGTTCTTATGTAAATTTTAGGTTAAGACTTTTTTTTTGTTATGTTTTCTTTTTGTTTTTATCAGTTATACTGTAAAAATTGTATACATTAGTATAAAAAGACCTCGGTCCGTATATAATAATATGTATCTGGCGACGATTATCTATGTGTTATTGGCCGGTGTCTTTCCTCATGTTCACTCACCTTATTTCGCTCGCGCAACACATGCCACACACACACAAACACATCCAGACGTTCCGCAGCTACTATATGTATGTACATAAAATTCTGGTTACATCGTTTGCCAAACTGTGTCAATAAAACGCGCCAGAACGCGGCGTGACACGATCATTAAGATTAATCTTCGTAATAGTACGCTGCACTATAAATAGCCGGCTCATAAGCATCAGCGTTACGTTTCTGCGTTCGTATAGTAAACTGTTTGTGAATGAGATTTCCACCCTACTGTTGTTTTTGTTCGCGAACGCGACGCGCCGATATCCGTCTCTCGGTGGGGATTATGAAATTCTATTATGAAAAGCGCGCGTCTTCTGTTTATGCACGTTAGTGTAATACCTGTTTTCACGTTGAATCATAGTGGAACAGTCGCCGCTGATAATATAACTTCAATCCTTATCTGCGAAATTAACGCGAAAATTATTCCGCTCATTTGTCGAACCTTTTTCCCGCTCGATAATCCGTTTGACGGCAATCGTGTGTGAACGTGAATCCTCGTAGGAACATTTCGCGCAATATGACACATCGTTAGAGACTGCTGAACGCTCGAAGGATTTTTCACGCGATAGGTGGCAGCATTTGCTGGGTCACAGGAATCTGCAAAAATACGAATGAAAATTTCAATTCACCAACTACCAATCAAAATACCATACTTGTATCTGGAATGAATTTCTTTATCAATTTTAATTTTGCTTGATCAAGGTCCTCTTCTCACCCCTCCCGGCTCGTATTATTTGTATTCTGAAAATCGTTCTCGTGCCTATAAATATCGCGGACCGATCGCGATTGTCGAGGCAACGGTGAAAGAAATACAATTGCGGAGGAAAGATCGGTTTGAGAACCACTGGCGCGAACGAAATCCAAATTTCCAATGCCTTGAAGTTCGTGCAGAGTTTAGGGTAGTGTAACGATTTCACGTCGAGTGCGCACGAACATTTACCGCGATTACACGACAAGTTGTCAAGGGTAAAAGTACTGCAGTACTGCTGCAAAACTTTTAGCGGAACCGTCAACGCGCATCGATGACGTGTATTGGTCACGTTGTCGCTCTTTGAACGGAAAAACGTTGACCTCTACGGTCGGCTTCTTTCTTCGGTGCAAAAAGACTCAAAGTTCCGACACCGATGCCAAAATTCGATCGCGCCCTCTCCAATTCCAATATTTCGCCTTGTCATCGCTCACGCGAAAATATGTTTGTTCGCCAACTAGAAAATTCCTAGGGACATCAACAATTTGATTTATTGCAAACAACAACCGCAGGAAACGATTTCGTTCAAACGAGTTGTTTCGCAGACCCCAACAAGCTACCAGAAGGAATCTACTTTCCCAATTTGAATTTCATTTTGTCAAGTCGTTCGCATATACGTAGATACGAATTGTTCGTTTCGACATTTATTGTGCAACGCGAGTAATCGGAATACCGAGTGCAGATATCAAGGACAAAACAAATATCCATTGAATAGTGTGAAATCATGACGTATACGCCAGTATACGCTATGTACGCGATATGTTTGGCCCGAGTCCGACCTCTATATACGATGTATGTGCTGCTATCTGTGGGCAGCAGTAGTGCTTTAACCTTAGACCATATATACTTATAGATCCGGCATAGATTCCAAGATAACAGAGTATCTGGTGCCCACAAGCACGTCACGAAATAATTCAAAATGATGGATAGCGATATAAAAGCGAGGTATACAAGTATATTTATGCATTATTTCGTGAACATTTGGAAAAACGGTGCAAGCTTGTTGCATAAAGAATTATAAGCAACGTCAAAACCGTGATATAAATATATCTTCACAAGTACACTTTAGCTTCGTGGTGCTGCGACTTCTCAACAGACTATGACTATATATAGCACTTTGCCCACATCCGTCATCTGGTAAATGAAGTAATCTTGGAACATGGCATGTTATCCAAAGCCGGGTCTATAAGTATATATGGTCTAAGATACGAGCGAAACTGATGCCACCATCGGTTTAGAGGTGAACTAGAGTATTAGATATGTACAACAATGTACAATATATATAGAATAGGCTGGAATAGGCTGTGATGACGTAATACGTAAGTACACGTCCTATATATTCAGTGGTACTTACTACTTGCTATTGGAACTAACCTCTCTCTCTCTCGAGGAACCAAAGGAATTTGTAGAAAAAGTCATTGATTCGAGATCGAAAGGTTTCCGTGCACCGCTGAATTGAAATCATAATCGCATGGAACTTTTCATTCAGCATAGTATATCTCGCGACTCGAGATTAATCTCGTCGAGAAGCAAGGTGTCCGTGAATAAAAGGTGACCATGGTTTGTCCGAGTGGCGTTGTAGCGCATCTTGCCAAATTTATTGTGACAATTGGTTGCATAAACACTATCGGCAACCCGTATGGTAAAGCAAGCGTCTGGTCACTTCGTGCCTTCCAAATTCTACTTTCACACTCCGTCATAGGGATTCTTAGGTTTGGTAAGGAAGTACCCTTCGATGTTTACATTATCCTGCATCTTGATATCCGTCTAGCGTATTTTTTAAAACAACATTATCTGTACAGAGCCCCCAAAAAGTATGACTAATAAATTATTGGGGGTCATGCAGAGGATTAGTTGGTATGAAACTACATAAGGGTATTGTACTTGACTTTTGAACGTAGAACTCTAGCGGAGGATGATGCATTTTTAGATCATCGTTAGTAGCTTATCCGTGTTGTTGGAACAGGTGAGAAATAATATTGCAGCTACGATATGCCGATTCAAACAGGACTCGTCAGACAAAGAAAACGATTGAAATTATCGCTATGTACGAAATAACAATTACGTCAGATCAGAAATTCCTTTGTCGCAAACAAGTATGCTTTTAATATCTAGACGTTTGCGTAGAGAATTAAACGTGCACATTAGTTGCTTTATGCTTGTCACACAAGGTGTAACGTCTGTTCAAAGTCCTTATTCTGCTTTCTAAAGAGTCCAACAAATGTGAATTGCCTTTGCATGTTGACTATGTTTCACAGCAAAGCTAACACGCATGCTTTGTCCCTTATAGTTCGATTAGCTAATGAGAAAGAGAAATTAATATCAGTGGTTTCTTAATTTTTTTGTCATTCGACACTAACTTTTCTACATACTAAAGTAACGATTACTAAACACCTATCGTATTAAAAAATTCATTTATTTTCAAGCTTCTTAACATAAGATTTAACCATGGATTTCAGATTACTAAATCCATAATATTAACAGTAACGATCGTTCGTATTATTTCTCGCAAGTTCCAACTACTACATTTATTCTTACATTAATCTCACAAATACACAACTGTCTTCTCTTGTCTCTAGCCTTTAATGATTTCAAACAAATGGTACTATCTTTTGCATATTTTTATTTTTTACTATTGGACGCTGTTAGATGGGCACATTGAACGATTTGATAATTCGATACTATTACAGCCCTAGAACACTGAAAATTTTTCAAAAATATCTGTTTGATTGTTTGAACGCAATAAAACATAGTAAATATAGAAGTCAGAAGTACATAGAACCTGAATCGCGTGTGTCGAGCGTTAAGCACATTATTTTTAGCAATGTTACTTCCAGGAGCTCCGTGCATCTCATCGGCAACTACTTTAGTAAAGTACCTAAGGATTTCCTACGATTGGTACTCCAAGGTCGTTGATGTTGCACCTTTGGCATTGTTTACCGCTGGTATCCTAAACGGATATGGGATTAACGAAACGGTTTGGCTCATAGTACTTTCCTTTGGCGTTTTGCCAATATTTTTGCAGCTGCAGACAAAACGAAAAGAGAGACAGATAAGGAGGCACCAGATGTTACTAAATATTGCTTCTACGTTACAGCTGTTAATGATTTCATTGGTAGGGTTGCAAAACACTAATTACAATGTTATCAGTCTGGTCGCTTCTTTCGTTTTCGAACGATTTTTCATCGACGAGTTTTGCTACTACTATGATATTCCGAGTACTGACCTAACCCAATATTCTCTTTGCTTCATAGAAATTTTTATGGTATTGACCTTGAACGAACTGTGAATAATATAATATAACGAACAGTTATATTACATTTTTATACCCTTGAACGAATAAACGGATTTTTCAATTACATGCAAACATGATTTTAAGTTTCGCGCCATTCAGCTCACTAAATTCCCTAGGAAAACGAATATTTTTACCAAATGTTACTAGCCGCAAGACAATCAAATACCAGAAATCTTAGACCATATAAACCTATAGACACGGCACAAAACTTTTCCTTGAGGAAAAGATAAAGTAATTTGTGAGATCACATTATGCATAGATAACCATAAACTAATCACACAGCACAACTCACGATAGTAAACATCAACTTGAATTCTTTCTGTGCGCAATCCGTCATTTGTTGTGTGTGCAATATTGCCGTGTGCAAAAGAACCGTGTGCGCAAAAATGCTGTGTGCAAAAGAACCGTGAGCGCAATCGAGCTGTGTGCAAAAGAATTGTGCGCCATCGTACGTGTGCCAACCACTGTTCCTACTACGGCCCAGTGTCGCCAGATCGAGAAAATCGAGGAGAATACAATTTATCCCCTCTCTGATGACCAGAGTAATATGTGACACGTTGCGCGTGCGCGATGGAGATTGAGTGGGGCGAATGGGAGACACGTGATCAGTCTACGGTCTTAGTGGGGGATGTAGGAGTATGTTCATGGTGGTGGAATGGGATAGTGGAAGGGGGAAAGGAGCAGTTTTGGTCGTTTCTGGCAATACTGCTGCGGCCTGCGACTGCGGCCTGCAGTCCTGCGGCAGTCAAGCGTGGCCATTGCTGGTCTAAAGTGTCTCGAAATTATATGGTCGCGTTTTCATGTACGCATTTCTCACGGGCGCATGCGTCTTGAAAATCGGTTCTCGAAAGAACATCGTAGTTTCTCCTCTCTAAGAATCTTCGGTGTTCATGGCAATACTTAAATTGCTATATAGAGCACAGCAGTGCACAGTGCATACACTCGATGAGTTAATTTTTGATAGAACCTAAGAAGATTGGCTGTGATGTGTCAATCAAGAATTAAAGAATGATTCGACTGTAACGTATTTTGAATTCGATCGAATCAATCAAACGAGCTCGGGTCCCTGGATCGGTTATCTTTCATTCTTTCGAAAGTATAAGTGTTGGATCTTCGTGAGCGCAGATACTCGGACTGAACTATATAGGTCAACGTAGTGCAAGCTGTGATCATTTCATTCTGTTTTTCCGCGTGTTGTACCGATTTATCGGTTGTGTTAAGACACAGTTCGAAGACAATCGTTTCCCAGCACGCAACTAATCGGACGGACGAACGAGCGAGCTGATCGTAAAAGTAGAAATAGTACAGCTTTCTCGAGCAGCTGTTACTGGAAAATGCGAGTGCGCGTCTCTGCCATATTTTGGCAGATCGAACGATAAGATTCTGAATAGGCAATCTGGATCCATCAAGAATCATTTGTGCCGCGAGCACGCTGCACGTTCCCAATCACGGAGGCCGAAGAGTTAAAGCCGTCTCAATGAAATCGGTTGCCCCTGTTCCCGAAACGAGCTTCCAAGGTATCGGTCGTGACATGGCGGAGCGGCTCGGTTTGGGTTCCGAAATTCGGGAACTCAAGCTCGGACCAACCTTCACCAACAACAGATCCACTGCCTTTCACACCTTAAAATGTTAGTGTACGAATTAACCAACTATCGAACTTGTTCCCCACTTAGTTCGCCCATTCTCATCAGTCTCTTGATTCCAGATGATTTCAAACCAGCCAGCGTCGATGTTTCCAAAGTAGCTAGGGTCGATGTGGGATCTAACAACACGATGACAGTCACTGTACCACACTTGGATGGCGCTGGAATTCCTCACACAGTGTTCAAAGGCTCTCAGAGACCCTACCATAAAGAATGCGTTCTGATAATAGATAGAAACACAGGAGAGTTTACATTGGAGAAATTGACCGCAAACATACAAGTTAAAAAGACTAGGTATCCAGAGATTTTGTCCTTTGAACTTGCGTATCATGGATGAAAATGATTGACATGTTGCAAATCATGTTTCAGAACAGAACCAAAGTCGCAGTCGCATTTAGGAGTTCCTGGAGGAAATATCAGCAGCAGACCTATAACTCCAGTAGAAACCAAAAGGAGTCCCACTCATGGTAGGGCAACCGGAAGAACAAAAGTTACAAGTGGGAAGAAAAGAGAGCCTAGCGTTCAGTTGCCTGCCAAACAATTTAGTCCTCTTAGAGTTTCTCCATATCATGGCAAGAGTCCGCCTTCTATCTCGACCAATAGGTATTTAAATACTCTTTATTATCGAATGTAGTCGATCCCTAAATTTGGTTACTGGGACTGTGTTTCTAGCAGCCTGTACTCTACATGCTTGAAATATAGTTCTAGTAACAACAGAAATTATTCAAAGATTTCGATGTAGTTTATTTCATCAAAATTTGGATGCGTGCTAAGAAATCTAGTTCTTTTTCTATGTAGTAATCTTACCTTAATACCGTTAAGATTTTTTTCTAAACTTACTAAAAACACGCAGAACTTTAGTTCACCAGTGCAATTATCTGCGGCACCAACTTTGGCTAGTTTGCCAATGATTGGCTCCGATATGGACGACTGCCCTCTCACGTCATCTGGTTCATTACCGACTACGAATTCTTCTGCACCTCCAAGGCCACCTCCTGCTGTGAATACTCAACCGCCCACAAAAATATCAGTAAACATGGACAGCGATGAGGGAGCTCTCAGTGATTCTATTACGAGCAGCTCAAGCTCGGATAGTTCGGATAGCGAATCTGAAATGGAAACTGTTCCAGTGCTACCAGGAACTAATGGTGCATACCTAAAATATTTGTATAATCGTTATATTTAATTGCATTCTACTTGAACTGTATTGTATTCTAAAACTATTGTTTTATATCTTCCTCAGGAAACATGCACAGTATGTCGGATAATCTTTTAACCGAAGATTTGAAACTATCGGAATCGGAGTCTGACAGCGATTAGTGGTAACATATATACAAACATCATGCAGTAGCGAATCTATTTAATTGCATTGAATTTTCATTGATGTAATATCTTTTAGAAACATCGAAAGTTCTTTTAAAGATCATTCTGGCGGAACCGTGTTTTCCTTTGTCGGCGTATCGTTTGCTGTGGTCCATCGAGAAATATATGACGGCGAAATATTGAAACTGTTGATTACGTTCTACGTCACAAGAGGAAATATGTATAGCGAGTTTGAAAGGATGCTCCACATATTCTACATGTATTGCTGTAATTTACTCTATACGCAAGTACACAGCAAATCTTTGCTTTTTCCAGTAGTACATACATCGGAAAAGTGGCAATTGCAAACGATACTGTAGTGTATGTACATTTATTTATAAGGTATTAGGGATTGTACAATTATTATTAACTAATATTTAGTGTAATTATATGATCTTTACTTTCTTATATACTTCGAAGGTAGGAATCTTGCCAAAACTTTTTACGTACTTCCTAGGAAAGTGGCAAAAGTATTTCCGATTGTTTAATTATTTGTTCGCATTGATTTTCGTCGTGTTTTCGAAACGCTCCTGGTACATCCGATTGGTTCTACACGTACGGTCTCGCCTCGGAACGCAAAATGTCGTTATATGATGTGTGCACAAAATCGATAAACGACTGTATTACTTACGAAATATTTATTTAAATGAAATTGTATAAATTTAATAAAGTATTCATTACAATACGAATCTTCTTATATACATGCACAAGCATAAATACAATTAATTTGTTATGTGTAACGTGCTATTCGCGCTACCACATTTTTGTACTATAGAAATGATTATTATTCTTTAGCCCGACAATAACAAGCTCTGCGTGCTCGTGCAGGTTTTGGAGACTTTTAAGAACAACCACCACTAATGTCGTTTGTAGTATTCCGTGGTAGTTTTGTCGCTAAATATTGTTCACGATAGTAAATTATTCTTATAAGTTTGATAATCTAATACCAATCTTGCGAGCTGACTGCACCGACCCAAATGAAAATTTCTTGATCGGTCGCAAAGCTTGTACATATTATTATTGTAGGCGCTGCTGCAGTCAATGTCTTTATATTTGACTTTTAACGCTGGTTCTACCGCTCTCAATATGTGTACATTACTAAAGGAAACGAACATTTCGTAGATAGATGTGACTGGTAGATCCTGTGATAGTTTCAAGAGAGGCGGAATGTCTCTATCGGTGTGTGTTATTGGAATGCTACTCTCGACCATTCTCCGCACTGTAACATTTGAACATGTTCGTTAATGTCGTCTATGACAAAAAAATCTGTTCCGTTAAGAAATCGTGCACAGGATACAGGAACACACAATTGAGGTAGACTCGTCTTTCCAGGAGAAGGCGCATCCCGAGTCAACGAAAAACGAGTCAACCCCCTCAAGAAAGAGGATTAGAGCAGTACGCGTTGTCTGTGACAGTCATAGAAGCTAACTTGATCCTTTGTTGCCTCGAATGCAGTAAACGCCATAGAAATAATTTTTATTTTTAGATACTTACTTGTATTATAATCTCGGACGTAAAAAGCAATATTATTATAATTGTAATCATCATATCTCCCATGGTTACGATTGATGTCGGTGTCGACGTGTTTTGCATTGTTTATGTGAACTATGTCAGGGTGAAATTCCACAAACGGGATCGGACTAAATATTTGATACTGGCTGATGGTATTCATGCGAATCTGAATTCACAAACGAGCTAATCAGTTTATACCTTGTTGAGAAAAAGTTACAGTAAGAAGACATATACATACTCTATTCAAATAATCCAATCGCAGTTGTGTCCCCGTCTCGACAAATAGTATTATACTCTCGGATGAGAATTTCCGAATACACAAATCTGTGACAGCGATATTCAACATAGGATCCAATTCGATGGATGTTACGTTGCTTGGTAGACGAATAGAGAGCCAAGTGATTTTCGACTGATTCTTTTTGTATTTCTCAGCTAGCGTTAGCGCGTACTGTTTAACGTCGTGAAACACGTCTCCTTCGCCTTTCGATGTGGTACCAAAATCATATAAAAGAGCCTATTAAAAGATCGTGTTAAAAAAATTCCTAAACAAATTTGTATACGAAAATTATAGAAACAGCTACCATCATCAAAAAAGTTTTGTGCTTTTTCTCCATGCAATCTGTGGCATATTGTTCGAGGAAGTTCAATGCAGCCTGCTTCTTCGACGAGTCGACGATCAGTAACACGTTTACTCTTGTATTTTCTGTTACATATGGGACAGGCAGAATCTCAACTTTGCCAAGAGGTTTGCATACTTCAATTCGTTTTCGTACTTCTTTGCCAGTGATTGTGTTGGTGAACGCCAAGTCTAATACGTAATCCATTCCTCGGGATGCGTCGAACTTTTGGTAGCCGTTCAGTAATTTTTTGAACTTTAACTTCTTCCGAGAGTTACCGATAACATTGGAGGCTGTTACGTTAATTATTCGGTCGATGTCGAACTTTGCATCGATATTTAGTCTCTGTACGGTGGAAAAATCAGTACCAAAGAACGTGTGAGTTTCATTGAAGTATGTCCATCGTAGAATATCGAAACGACTGGATGCTTTGTTCCCCGGTTGATTTCCAACGGGCCAGGATACATTGTGATCCTGTGACGGACCCAAGTGAGCCATATCCAAAATTGATTTTCTGATGTCGGAAATTTGCCTCTGAATTTCAATGGACTTCATCTGAAAGCGATAAGAACCAATGATAAATAACAATTATTAAATACGATATAACTAGACAGCGGATTTTATGCAAAAATGAGTAGGTGTAAATTAAAACAGCGAAAACATTAAAAGAATTTAAAAATACTGTTACATTATTTTCAACCTGTTAAACATATTCGGAAAGAAAATAAATTTGTCAGTATGTCACTCCAGTTAGTTGCAATTCCAGTGGAAAATTTTTATTTTGCATAAAGATCCGCTGTCTAGATATAACTTAGTTGTGCGATCTTACCGCTGCGAAATAAGTGTTGAACTTGTAAATAAGGAGGTGGTCGTATATCGGGTATATTACAAATGAATTTAGGAATTCTTCGTTCCCAGCTAAATCCTTGAGGTTTTGTTCGAATGAAAATGTGGGTGTCAGCTGAGTAAATTGGTATTGTTGCCCTTGCGTGCGATCAGAACAGACCGTTGACGAAGAATGAACGATACACCGACCGAAATTAACGTCATCCGAGTCGGAGTAGGCGTTTTTCACACACCAGTCCAAATTGTTCTTTAATTCTTGTACCACTAAATTGCTTAAGAGAATTCCCGAATCTGAAAAGTTGAATAGAAATATTTGTTAATAAAAGACAAATATTAACAGCACAATGCTTCAATCTATTTACCTAAGGAACAATAGTTCTGAATATCTCCAGGAACACCTACATGAACTTTTTGACTCACGCTAATCTTGGTAACAAATTCAACTAATTTCTTGGCGTTCACATAGCTCACGTCTTTAATCAAGAAATAGTAATCGTAATTTTCTAGATAATTGTCGATTATGTATTTCATAGTATGGAATGGTTTCAAAATGCTCCTAGTATCTGTGAACCCAACTATACCGGGAAGAGTAACATTAGGTTTGGTTCCTTCCGGTATGGAAATAAAGTAGCGTATTTTGTCCACAATATGGGCCACGGTTTTATTAATCGCTATGTCTCTACTATGTAAATATTGTTGGCTCGTGATCACTCCTACAAACAATTTTTCTCTGATTCCGAGCTCTGTGGAGTAATATCTTGGACGTATCAGCGTTTTCGGTATTCTCTGCGCTTGTTGAGGTTTACTATTCATATTTATCTTTGGTTCGTATTCGTCCAAATCATCTGGATAGTTTGAATAAGGCATTTGGCGATCCACATTGATATCGTATTCGTTCATATCAATCGTTATCGACATCATGCTGAGGCTCAAGCCCATGCTTAGCCCAATTATTAAATACATATTCGTCCAACAGTAGGACAACAATATTTTTAACATCGGATTCATTCTCGCGGAATATATAACAATATGTACAATATATAATTTATAGTTTCCTCTTTCTATTAAAAATATATAAACTTTAATCTTACACAACAATTACATGTGCAGTACTTTCTTCATGTTTATTCTGTAACGTCAGGTACAGAAACATTTTTTAGTAATCATTTCAATAACCTCACACGATTTCCGGGGGTTCATCACGAGAAATAGATTCACAGATGTTTTGTTCGTCTTCTATGTCACGAAGAAGACGTGTAGGTAACCCTGCATTTTTTTCACGGTGAATTAATTTGACCAACTTGGAAAATACTTCGAATCAACTCATTATTTGAATGTTTATACGACATCGGGCTACCAGCCGCAAAATGTTACGTGTGTATTATCCAATTTGAAATTTAAACCTTTTCACCTTCACAAAATTAAATTTCATAATTTAAAACTGTTCTATTTTTGACGTTCGCAATGACAGTGAATCTCAACGACTTTTGCTAAGCACCAGGGAATCCCTGGCAGGGATGGGCATTTTGTCTCAATTGAGATAAAATCGTCCCCACCATAGTGCCCATTCTCCCCCACTTGCATCCGCCGTTACCATGGAGGGAGGATGCGCTTCGTCCGTCGCGAGCAGTGCGCAGTGCGCAGGCCTCGCATATCGCGATGAAGCACTATGATCACAGGCTTGTGCGAGAACCCGAAATCTCGGGTTCGGGTCGGGTCGGGAATTCTCGGTCGAGAATAGTCGGGCTCCCGAAAGTATGATACGCTTCGGGTTCCCGAAAGTATCCGGCTGCCTATGTCTCTTCGGGACCCCGAAACTTTCCGACTACACACGAACGTATCGAGATCTCGAGAGGGAGAGCGGGTATCGAGAAAAAGAGACGCCGCGCGCTTTTTGAGACGCCGACACGATCTAACTACACACCTACATTATATCTACATATATCTATATAGGTATACAATCTATGTATACATACGATGCATACGATGAATCTCACAAGCGCTACATATTATTACGAACATACAGGCATATATATATTATGTATAAATTATATATGTGTGAATTAAAAAATATCAACTAAATGCAAGTAGCGTAATGATATTACTATTTATTGTATGTAAAGAATAGAGGTAATTATTTTACAAAGTTTGACAAGAAAAATGTAACCCACATAATCAAATTATGCATTACTAATTAACTATAATTAAATTAAAAGTATATTCAAAAGTATATCTAATGAGACAATAAATTTGTTAACTTTGTTAACAAATGTTTGGTAATTATAAAAATTTAGTACAAACGATCGTTTGGGTTCTCCAAAACGTATTTTTTAAATTTTCAATATAGACCCGCATAAAAAAATTGTAAAATGCAACTTTTAGTATTTTTTCTACAATTCCGATCTATTGCCATTTTTGTAAAAATTTTCTTTTCACATCCTGTAGCAATCAATTGCTCTAGTTTCCCAAAGAAGTTCAAATCGTATAGTACAATATTAAAAAAGTTATCGCCTTTTTAAGGATGTCCAAATATTAATTCCGGCCACTGTACATTTTTCTTTTCTACTTTTCCTATCTTTTTTGCATTTCTCCCGCCTATCTTATCTCACAATTAGTATCCGCTACCATTTACAAGAAATAGTAGACAGTTCGTACAGATATCCTTCTAAAAGAACGACACGTGGTTTATTTTCTTTCGGTTAATTTTTCTTTTATTTCTTCCTATTATATTTTCCCCAAATATTATTTGGCCCCATTTTGTGGGGCCTCATCGGCCCTAATGTAAGGATTAATCTTATCTCACAATTAGTAAACATATGTTCTCATTTATAAACAATGGGGGGCAATTCAGATATATATCTTGCGATGAAACCGACACGTGGTATGTAATTTATCGTTAAGTAAACGTAAATGGGCAATTCCTATGTAATAGATACCACGGCGCATAGTGGCGCCGAGGCGGCAAAAAATCGATTTTATAAATTTTCTAAAAAAGGAAGATTATTATATGTATTACCAAATAATGAGTGCATAATGTGCCAAAGTCCGATTAAAAAAAAAAATATGGACATGGTAAATAACGTTTATCTCTCTCTTGGGAATTCACCAGTTTCTAGTGCCATAGTTATCTAATTATTGCGTCTATAATTGAATACTTAGGCGTCGCCAATTTATAGCTTCGGTTTGGCACTAATCTAAAGAAGAATGTGAAATTGATATGTATAAAAAAATATTTAATAACTATTTTTTTCTGTTAAATAAACAAAGTTTTCGTTCACTGGACCTTTATTGGAAAAATTCAACAGTCATTTTTCTGACAGTAGTTTAATGACCGCTATATAAAAATAGTGTGTGCAACATAAAATTAATAAATCATATGCATTTCATATTTTTCTTTATTATTTAGAAATATTCCTAAACAAATTTATCTGAAACATCAATACATCGTGACCTACGCATGATTCATTTCTGGAAATTCTAAAAGCTGATATTTAAACTTAAATTGCGGTTAAACTGGTCCGAAGAAGGCCGAGATTTTTTACACAAAGTTAGTTCAATATTACAATATAATTAGTTAGTTCAATATTCAATATTACTTGCCAAAACGATTATTGCCAAACCGAAATTGCTTAACACTGTTAAGATTTGCTTCCATAAATAGAAAATGAGCGCAAGACAAAGAGACTTCCGATTAATCAACATTAGTTAATGTTGAACAACTTTATTGAAAAATCATTTTTGCCAGTTAATAGTTTAAGGCATGTATAATGACCCCTATAAATTGTAGACTCCTAAGTATTCAATTATAGACAATAATTAGATAATTATGGCACTGAAAACTGATGAATTCCTAAGAGAGATAAAAAGCTTATTTATCATACCTATATCTCCGTTAAAATTTTTTTTAAAACCGGACTTTGGCACATTATGCATTCACTATTTGGTAATACATAAAACAATCTTCTTTTTTCAAAAGTCGAAAATTCATAAAATCGATTTTTCGCCGCCTTGTCACTACTGTGTGGCGTCCCATCAATCATACACTGCATAAATTATACAATAGGCTATATTAGAGGACCATAGGTAGCAGAACTTGCGTAGAAAGGTGCGAACATAATGAGTTCAATTTCTTGCAACATGGAAAACTTTCGCATACGTTTTGTTCTGGGACTGATCGCTCTTTCGCTGGGATGTAAGTATCTCGAAAATTTCAATTACTTTTTTTTATATCTTTGTACATATTATTATATTACGATCAAAGTTTCTAAAAATCTAAATAAATACATTCTCGTTATTTTTATTAAGCATTGTAAAATGATCACTTCTAGTTATGCATACATGGTATTATATCAATTTCGAGCAATTCATCAGATAAACTATCATGTGATGATTGCATGTGTTCATGATAAAATGTGTTTTTAACACTAAACCTAGCGAGCCATAAAAGTAACTGGTACATGTTCCCTTATAAAAATGACAAGATTGATTTTATTTAGCCTTTGTTCGGCTCCTATTGTAGGATATCATTTCTTGTGAGATCATTTGTACTACTTCGATAATTATAAAATAAACAATCTGGAACCGGTCGTTTTGACCGGTGGTGGTAGGGTTAGTGTTAATAAAAAGAATTTATACTGTTCGCAGACGCTTCTGGAGCAGTGGACACGGACAGTATTTTCTTCCGCCATT
>CM052243.1:6112452-6333220 GCA_028455795.1 Lasioglossum marginatum
ACTTGAAATCCGGCGATGCTCAATTTGTCGACATTATACACACTGACGGAGGATTCGCCGGTCAATTATACAACAGCGGTGACGCAGATTTTCTTCCCAATGGGGGTCACAGACCGCAGCCTGGCTGCATTCTAAATCCTTTCGAAAGTTCGTTCATTTGATCAACATTCTTACTTTAAATATGAGTCATCCATTTACGTGGTTCTGTACTTTCCAACGCTTTAAAAATAAGTGATATTCAATAATTTTTTTAAGCTGATCGACTTTCGTTCAAAACATTTATTTCTCAGACCACTACCTCAGATCGGTAGTGGCTCAGAAATCGTGGGGACTAGAATTTAAATCATCCTGTATATCCAAATATTGTTACTTATCATTTCTATCCATTTCAGTCAGTTGTGATCATGACAGATCGTGGAGGTATTATGCGGAATCCGTTTACAATCCGAATGGTTTCATGGGTATCCAATGTACTGGTAATTTGGAATTCGATCTCGGGAAATGTAATCGAGCAAACGTTGTCCCTATGGGATTTGCAACACCAACCTCTGCGTCAGTATAATATTATTAAGGGAGTAGACTTGTTTTTCCAGGATTGCAAGGGTCCGGGATGGGCCTACTTATTTCTCAATAATGCAAAGATAGGGTTTTTCAGTAGTCAAATGCGCGAGATAAGTGATCAATCTAGGCCGCGATCGTAATTTGCATTATCGGAAGCATACAGCTGCGCATATAGTTATTTTCATAAAGCTGCGACAGCTACATGCTGCGGAATAATACAAATTACGCCTCGCAAACGTAATAATAAGACTTTTGAGGACGATCGCGGCCTCGATTCGTCTTTTATCTAGCGCTTTTGACTACTGAAAAACCCCATCTTTGTATTATTGAGAAATGAGGAGACGCTTCCCGTACCCTTGCAATCCTAGAGAGAAACGAGTATATCCTCTTCACATTTAATTAAGTATAATAGATTGTTCTGGAAGAATTGGTGTAAAAAACCAGTAACAGCAATTCGTTTATCGTTCAAGTTGAGGATATTAATTACAAAGTGTAAAAGATTCATTTTCAATGAGACAACCTGTACATGATCATTCTGATTTGCAGGAGGGGTAATTTCTACCTGCGTACAAATCCACAAAGCCCATTTGCCAAAGGACTTCAAGGAATATAGCGACGTAGATCTCATTAAAAATCTACTGGATTTTTCGAAACTATGTATATGAATTTACCATATGTATTTCAAACAATAATGTATAAGCTAATTTATACGGAAGAGTCAAGGATGTCGATTCGTCGACTAAAATAGTCGTAAAATTTTAAAACGAATAAAATTCGACAGAATTTAGTACAATTTTTATTTATTTCAGATCTACAAAGAATACTGCCACTGAAAATAAGATTTTATTTTATTCTACTGTCTTAAAATTCGTCTACAACAATTGCAAATTGCATAAACATCAGCAGTCTAATTATAGCTTTATTTTCAATTCCAAATATTTACCTCCCATATCGGAGATTTATTTTGTTATCTGTCAAATAAAACAAATGCATAGAAGAGTAAAATGTATTTTGATTGTTTATAAATAACTGATAAATTCACGAAGAAAAGGCTACGAATTAATTTGTACACCTAATAATATATTTACATATATACGTAAATTTATTTCAAATATATTTATGTTAACACCACATAAATTTATTTTCTATTGCTTCAACCAATTGTAAATTCAAAAATACCCGCTTATCATAAAAATAATTATAGTAACAACTATACAGCTGCATGATTATATGCATTTATGACAAAAATGAGTAGGTGTCATTTAACACTGAACGTATCACGAGGGGTCAAACGACACATTTTAGATTTTTTATTTGACAATTATTGAAATATTGTAAAGGTGTTTTCATGGGAATTTATTGAATATATCTTTTGACTCCAGTATATATTATAGTGAAAATCGCACAAAATATAAATTAATTTAATCTTGTTATTTTTATAATACTATACACATCAGTCACTTTTGATGGTCGGTAGGTTTAGTGTTAAAACAGTAAAAATATTAGAGGAAATGAAAAATACTGTTACATATGATTTTCAACTTATTAAACATATTAACAAAGAAAATATACGTATTGCTTAAGAAGACAATTTTTATTTTGCATAAAGATCCGTTGTCTAGTAATATAACGCTTATAATAATCATTCGTTTAGACTTTTGGATAAGGCAGCTACATAATTTCGTCAACTGTCTCTTTATCTTTGCCAGATACATACTAATTAGGGAATGTGTTGAAGCGTGCTTAATTGCGGATGAAATAAATCCTCGATAAGGGAAGACAAGCTGATTATTCTGATATAATTAAGGAAAAATGAGGAACTATTTATCTATTTTTATGCTTATAGGAAAAACATGATGTTTCAATCTGATAGGGAATCTTTCTGTATATAGTTTCACAGATTTGTTGAAAGTTATTTATTTTTGAAACAATGCAGCAACAAACATATGTTTAACTTAATTTTCAGATTCTTCGAATAAATATATGCAACTTGTTTCGGTCGGAACAACACGTCGTAAAAACTATAAATAAATTTCAATCCGCTATGGAAATCGATTCATCAGTCTAATTTTTAATGAGCTGACTGAAATAGGTAACAATAATACCACCATAAATAACTGTTATTAGCGTCTTAGTAACGTATTCAGAGCGGAGAAGCAGTAATTCAACGTTTATTGCTTATTTTTTCTCAGTTTCTATCATTCATTTCGCGATACTGTCACTTGTAGTAGAAAGTGTAGCACGGGGATTCGTGCGTACATTAGTTTCTTATCGTACGTCGACTAAGCGAAGATGACAACAAATATGTACAGGGTGTAAATGTTCTGCATCGATTGCAAGAAACAGCGACCGAATGCGAGTGTATTTCATTCTTTGATCATTTCAACAAATTAATAGTAGTAGTAAATAGGTTTATTTTTTGCCTCAAAAGGGTGTTAACTTATTGTGATATCCATTTGTCTTCCCCCTTCCTCTTGAGTTTCTTCCCTTCTCCTTTTTTCAAGTACTGTACGCATCCACTCGGTCCCTACTTCTTCTCCCTTTAGTATCTCTCTTATCGTTACGTTTTCTCTTGTCAGCTGCTTGCATTCTCGAATCATGTGATCCAGCGTCTCTCTTGCCCCTTTACATAAAATCTGCATACTGTCTCATTTTCTACCTTCCAGTACTTGTTTCCCCGCTCTTCGTTTCCACATCTGAACCTTGCGATCATGCTTTGGTCTCTTCCTTTATAGTCTCCATTTAGGTAGTTTGCCCGCTAGCTGTCCCTAATTTGTATGTAATTTACGTTGTATCTGCCCCCTAATATTCTATCGTATTGCCATTGAACCTGCTCTTTCCTGTCTCTTTGTGCTAATTCTTCAGCAAACTCTCCTCCTCTCCCTCTCTCCGTTTCTATTTCCTGGATGTCTCATCATTTTTAGCCTATAGTATGATTTTCTCATTTCCTCCCATTTCGACATTTTCTCTTCTTGCTTCGCGTCTATTTCCATCCAGCATTCTTGGACTATTTTATTCTTGTTCAACTGTTTCATTTTTCCTTCATATTAACAAACTAATAATAATATGTTGCTATTTTGAAATTGTTGTAATCTTTGTGCTGTTTTAAGTATCATCTACTCATTGTCAGTCCCATTCCGGACTTCATCAAGAGACGTCGGACTAAAAAGTAGAAAATAAAAAATACATAAAAAAACTTTTTAAAAACCACGCTTATATTAAAGTGCACTAAAAAGGAGAAAATAATTTTTTTAGGCATCAGCGACAATAAATAAAAGCGTGGAGCGCCCACGAAGATTGCGTCAATATAGTTTAGCGCTCCACGCTAAAGATTAGAAAAAAAGTCTAAACTTGTAATCTTTCCAACTTGAAAGATTAGAAAGCACTACAAGGTAGGAAATGTCAGCTGTCAAGATATACACGAAATACGAAATGACATTCCGAACGACTCAATATTTGATTTAATGCATTTCTTGTTACTCTTGAATAATGTGCAGGAAAATCATCCTGTTGGAGCCACATTGTTTATCGAATATCCAATGACAAATCATGTAAAAATCACCATAAAGTATTTGAATTCGTAACATTATCAAGAGAGTCGTGATTTCGTAACAACACTAAAAATAAAATATCTCCTTAACTAATGGTTTTTCGATATTAACCTTCTATTGCATTCCGTTCCCAATTGGGGACTTTCAAATGTTCATTTCCTAATAAAATTTTTAAGTAGACTAACAGCCATATATATTTTTTTCAACTCGTCATAAAAATTCATGCAATACAGGGTTAATAGGTTAATACTTTTTTGTAGAGAATATGAAGCTCCATCGACTGGTATTGGAAAAAACATACGATCCCATTTAAAAAAATGCTGATGACCTTCATATCTCTTCTACGCGTCCACCTACAAAAAAACTCACAACACCAAAGTATGCATCTCTCGAAACTATTCAATCTTATATAAACATTCTTCGCTACGAATAATAATAGTGACGAAAATCGAGGTGGTAATATCTGGTGAACCACCCTGTTTATGTATATCGTAGGAAAATTTTAAACCTAAACATTAGGTGTTCTATAGGGAAATAGGATTGAGCAATGGCATATAGTGATAAATGGAATCATTGAGAAACGGTGAAACAAGAATTACAAAACACTGGCGTCTAATGATTAGACGCATTAACTGTTATTTTCTTTCTTATTTGGTGTGATTTGATTTATTGCAAGATTTCTTCAGTCGTAAAAGGAATTTTCTATCTCGTGTATATTAAAAAGTAATCGATATTTCACTTGTAAACTGAAATGCTAGTACTGCTGATCTTCAATAACAGATACACACTTTGAAATATACAATTTTCTACAAAAGACACAGCCACATTTATAAGTTGGCCATTTTGTGGATATAAACTTTCTACAAAGGTCATTTTTTAATTAAAAGGTTATTTACGATAGCTAGATTATAACGATAGCTATCGGTGCAACAAAGGGGAAACACATGTAAGTGCAATGGAGAACATTTTATTGACATTGTTTATTTATGTTTTCTTTATTTACAGGTTTACTTTTCACAGGAACGTATGTATGTGCTGTTTCTAGAATGTGGATTAAGGTTCATTTCATTCGTTGCAACAGAGGGCAATTGCAAGTCGGTATTTCGTTTTTAATGATCCATGAAGTTGCTGCGACTCGCACATTAACTAACACCGAAGATTATGTAATGCAGTCACATAGTGAATGGAATTGGCCCGAGAAATTCTATCTAATGACTATTGCACCGAGTACGTTCCTCAACATTAGTTATATACAGGGTGTATCCGTTAAGTTATGTCACCATTTTTTAGGCATTTCCAGTAGTGCAATTAAAAAATGTTTTAGACAAAAGTTTCTCAGTACTTGGTGAGCTACATGTTCGCATATTCTTAAATCTGAAAAAATGTTTTTTACGTAAAAAAGTAAAAGCCACCTTGACTTTTTTAAATGGCACCATATGTTTTGGACATCATAGGATTGTTTCTGACGTCGAGACGAATTTAACAGTGTATTACACTATAACCTTGAAATGACCTCAGACTCGGAAATTTTGTGCAAACGTAATTTTAGTGAAAAATTATTTCTTACAATATAAATCAAGTTACATCAGATGTTCGAACTGCGATCCATCTTCTACGATACAGAGCTCCGTTCTGTGGTAGCCTAGTACAAGTCAGATATGCAATATTATGTTTGTCGGATGACCGGAAACTCCAAAGATGATATAGAAGCGCGGAGGGCCGCGCGCTAGAGTAAAGTGCCCTTTATGTCGTTGTGCTGGAGAAATTGGGAGTTGTGCTGACTTGTGCTGGGGTAGCACAACTCAGATGAATTCAGCACGACTCAAAAATTGAATTTTTTAGGTCGTTTACCTAAATATAAACTGAAGATACGCCCTTAACCAGCAGGCTGTAATAGTATTCCATGATCAAAACGTTCCACAATATTTGAATTCTAAAATCGCACGATTCATATGCAACAACATTACATAAATGCATTTTTCGAAGGCTAATACGGTTTACGGTAAATTCGAATTTTGTTTAACCCTCTCACTTTCATTGTTCAGAAGGAGACCTCTGCACTTCGTAATTGAAGACTGGAATTAAAAAAGGCTGTAGGTGCCGTTTTTTAGAATACTATTTTTTCCGTAGAAAGGATGTAAATTCCCACGCCAATGCAACGAACTAAGCCTGAAAGTTCCCTGACGATTGGTTAATTAGTTTGCTGTTCCTTCTTCTAGGAAACGACAAGTGGATTATCATTATTTCCATTTTTCTGATGTTCCAATATTTTTGTTCTCTTTTTTAATGTCATATATTGTTTTCAAGTTGTATTAACTACAAATTGTAATTCTTTCGAGTGTCTCTGAATTAAATCGCATTCTTATAAGTTTTACACGAAATTTCCTCGAAATTATGAAAAATTTTTTTATAGAACTATTGTGTGGTCAAGTGACAATATGTATGTCTTTGAGAGGCAATGTCAAACATATTCGACATCCCCCACAAGCCAGGTGAGGTATCTCGGATGAAAAATATCATTTTTCCTGGTTAGAGCACTATCACTAGACTGCATTATGCATTTGTGGCTTCTGAAAATTTTCAAAAAATGCTGGAATATAAAATTTGACAGAATTTAATACGATTTTTATTTATTTCAGACCTGCAGAGGCTTTTATTTATTATGCAAATTGCATAAACATCCACAGTCTATCTACCACATTAGCCTACATACAAATTTTCCGCTTTTTAGCTCGATCTGAAGTATCTTTGATCCGAAGAGGGTTAATAGAGTAGCATTGAATTCGTTTGCAGGGAGAATGAACAACTTGATTCGAGTTTTGGTGTCATGTCATGTCGGTGTGTGACAAGAAATATCTTCTCTGCCGACTTGTTTTCATCACGAATTGTAGCGACTGCGTTCGCAGCAAAGAAACATTTCCCGCATTTACGTAAGCCACTGATCGGAGGGGAAACTGGCCACAGACGTGAACAGACAGTTCGCTTTCGGATGGACAGTCTTAATCCAACTTCCGACTAATAGTGTGTCACTCCAGGATTAGTTTCTTCTGCATCGTGCACAGTGGTCTTCGAGTTAATTGCAATGATAACCTGATTATCATATACTATTTTCACAGTTTTCAACGAGAAACAAAGAGAAAGTCACCAAGTGTATTAGGGGTACAGTACTTAATTACGTATTCGACGAGTTTCGTACGTTGTCTATTTAACCATATCGGCACAACTTCCGGTAGAGATAGAGAGCCGATCAACATCTGCGGTATCCTGCTTGATGTATGTAACATTCTTTATTATATATTGGGTTGGAAAGAAAGTTCGGAGCGTTTTCAAATTAAGAATCGAAGATAAAATTAAGGTATTTATTCATATGTTTATTCAATAACATGAAAAGTTACCTCGAAAATGGCAAAAAGTAATAGAACAGAATGGAAAATATGTTATTGAATAAATCTATGAATAAATATCTAAAACATCTAATATTGCACTTACTTCAATGCGTAGCCTTGTGTCCCCTTATTATAAAATATTTAAATTAGTATACAAATAATAACAAAGCTTAAGGGGATAGACTCTCGTTTCCAGGATTGCAAGGATGCGGAATGCGCTTTCTCATTTCTCGATAATGCAGAGATGGTTGAATGTTTTTCAATAGTTAAAAGCACTAGATAAAAGATCAATCTAGGCCGCGATCGCCCTTAAAAGTCCTATTTTTACGTTTACGAAGCGTAATTTGCATTATTCGGAAGCATAAAGCTGCGCATGTAGCTATTTTCATAAAGCTGCGACAGCTACATGCTGCCGAATAATGCAAATTACGTCTCGTAAACGTAAAAATAGGACTTTTCAGGGCGATTGCGGCTCGGATTGATCTTTTATCTAGCGCTTTTGACTACTGAAAACCCCCATCTTTGCACTATCGAGAAATGAGAAGGCGCATCCTGCACACTCGCAACCCTAGAAACGAGTCTACCTCCTTAAAGTGACTGATAGCTGACATTAAACGACTTTTTGTTTCGACAGATTTCACGGAATTTTTCGCAGTTACTATGCCAAGTAGCAAAACTAGAATCGCTATAATCGGCGGTGGTGTCGCTGGATTGGTGGTAGCTCGCCACACAGTTACCAAGTTGGACACTTACAGTCTCACTTTATTTGAGCAAACCGATGAAATCGGTGGGACATGGGTCTACACCGACGAAATCGACGTCGACAAAAATGGATTACCAGTTCATAGCAGCATGTACAAGAACTTGAGGTCAGTGTGAATTTCTTGTAACCTACCTTTCAGTATATGTATAGGGTGTCCCAAAAATGTTGGACTTCCTTGAAAGGGTGATTCCTGATGTCATTCGAAGTAATTTTTTCCTTTACGAAGATGTTCTTCGCGGCTTTGTTCAGGAGTTATTAACGAAAAACACGGACTAATCCCAGCGCGGCTACAATAGACAGACAGGTCCCGCTGAATGTGGTGTTGGTATTGGCCGAGCGGGTTCAGTCTTCTGTAACCGCCATGTGATTGGTTGATGTTTTTCGACTTAATTAAGATTCAGTTAAGATTTGAATGAAAATATAAAAATTTGATTTGGATGAATTATTTTGCTTAATTACGTAGCCCTTAATTATTTGTCTCCATTGCAATGAAGACTGAAATAAAATATATCACTGCGATTCCTGGCTGATTCCTATTGATCGTTTCGATGAATTAATCTCATCCGAGATGTCCATTCAATTGTATATCAGTCAGAAATTCTATTTCATATTAGATATATGTATGTAGAGTAAACTATAATATATTCTAATCAAACATTGGGAAAAATGTGTTACCTTACTTAATTGTGAGATATGGAAACGAAAGAACTGTACTGTTTTTATTACCCTACCTAAAAATACCTAAAAAAGTAATGAAAAATAAAGAAGTTAGAAATTCGGATTAGTGTGATCTCACCGATATACTCGAGCCGCATGATATCATATTTCTCGGCGACCGAGGCCTCTCGAGTTTCACGGTCCCTCAAGGGGGTATACCCCGCAGTAGTGGGGATAGATATGGGACATTTACAGGCCAGACTTTTGGGACATTTATGGATAAAATACTGTAAATCCAAACCTTTTCCAATCCGGACCTCTGTGTGCCATCTCCTGATGGACGATCAGTACTTTAACCTGTTTATACCGATGTTATCACTCGCAAGAGATTGTTATTGTTAGCTAAAAAATTGGAAGACTTTCATTGTGATAACGAAGTTCTCTCTTATAGCTGTCATAGAAATTTACGATTCAATAGTTTACAATTGGTTCATTGCAACCAAAATAAACATTACTACATGAAAAATATTGCATTTCCCACATTTTTTAGCGATTATTGCCATATACAACAGGCCAATTACTTCACTCCAAAACAAAAGTATAACCCAGAGCATGATTTTCGTAAAAATTTAGTAATAAATAGAACATATATTTTTTACAGAAAATACACTTAGGGTATAGTAAAAGCTATTCATTAAATTCATTTGCATAAACGTCTAATATAAATTTTGTAATGACATTCCGATGAGATGGACATCAGTTACTACAATAAGTTTCTCATTTGAGGGAAAATAATAATAAAATAAAAATAATAATAATAACTATATTTTAAGTGGCTAACTAAAACTACTGTCACAATCGTAAAATTTCAATGTACTTCGTTGATGTACGTTCACAAAAAATTGATGTTAATTATTAGACTGTAGATTTTTATGTAAAATAAAAATTATCTGCGTCAGTTACAAGACACAGAAACTATACAAAAATTTCTTTCTATCTTTAACGATTTTAACAAATTGAAAGTAACATATATAGATGTTCTTAACTTGTCTTAATGTTTTTACTGTTTTAAATTACATCCGTCTATTTTTGTCATCAATGCATCAAGTCCGCAGTCTAATAATTATAAACTGAAAACCATTTCTGTAGCATATTATATAAATCGATTATGGAACATTGCAGAACAAATCTTCCCCGCGAAATAATGCAGATACCAGACTTTCCAATGAAACACGACACTGGTTCGTCCTTTGTTCACCATTCTGTGATTCGAGAGTACCTGTGCGATTATGCGAAACATTTTAAACTGCATCCCTATATAAAGGTATAAGTCGACTTGACTCCATTTTACTCTAGTCGATTTCAAAGGTCTGAGTTTTGCTATAAAATAATAGTTGGCTCTTTCAGCTAAACACCGTTGTGAAACACGTGAAGCCAGAAACCTTGCGAAACGGGCAAACAATATGGATGGTCACTTACGAGGACCTTCAAGCCAAAGTGGAGACTACGAAAACATTTGACGCCGTGGTATTGTGCAACGGCCATTACACACTGGGTCACATTCCACGTATCCCAGGCATCGAAACATTCCCCGGAGGACAAATACACAGCCATCAGTACAGAACACCGGAAATGTACGCTAGGAAAACTGTTTGCATTCTCGGCGCATCCTGGTCTGGCATCGACATTGCGATAGAGGTCTCGCAATACGCGGAAAAGGTATTGAAAAAGAAATTCCGCTAAATCATTAATGTTTCCATTAGCGTTTCAGTACATAAACTCGCCAAGAAAAATAAAGAAACAATGTAATCAAAATTGAACCGAACACTAAAAGTGACTGGTATGTGTCGCATTATGAAAATTACAACATTGAATTTACGAGACTTCTCGCAATTCTCATAATAAAATAATACATATTTATTCAATGATTTCCAGTGGAAGTATTTTTGTACGTTAAATAATTGTAAAATACGAGATGCGGATGTGAGAAATGATCTTAAACAAGAATTCACGTATCTCTTAAACTCCCTCTAATAATCTGAAAACTATGATTTACTTTCTTATTAACACTGGAACGACAAAGAAAGATTTACGAGAAATTATTCAAAAATTTTATTTACCCAGTAAACCAGGCCTGCCAAGGGCCGTTATGCGCGCATAAGTATCGCATTATGCTGGCAGAAAGAAGAGCAGAATTCCGGCCGGTCTGGATTTCCCGGCCCGTTTCCAGGATTGCGAGATTCGCGTTCTCATTTCTTGATAATACAAATAACACGGGGTTTTTCAGTAGTCAAAAACGCGAGATATAAATCGATGAAAGATCGATCTAGGGCGCTATCTCCCCCAAGGGTTTTACTCCCTTTTGGTTTACGAGGCGTAATTTGCTTTATGCATTATTTTGGAAATTCCGGCCGGACGGGCCGTGATTCTGCCCGTCTTTCTGCCAGCATAATGCGCTACTAATGCGCTCGCAGCGGCCTGTCAGAAATCGAGCACGCGTGTTTACTGGAGATGTTATGATAAAAATCGCTAAAAATCAGAATAAATACATACATTTTTATTATTTTTTTAACATAATGTCGAATAGTCACTTTTAGTGCTCCGTAAATCTAGCGTTAAAAGGTTTTTGGATTTTCAGTGGGTCCGAAATATGTATTCGGATTCGGCTTCTATGCATTTACAATTACCTGGAGCACAATGTGCATTTCTGTAATATTTTTCCTTGTTCTTGTAGAAATTTTCTTCTATTCAAATATACACACACGTATATTACGTTATATATTACGTTATATATTACGTGTATATACACGTTAGGTACATTGAACTTAAGATCATCAGTTGGGTATCTTCATCTTCTTTCACATGATGGTCCACTCATTTGATTGTAGGTGTACTTAAGTCACAATTTACCGGAGCCAGTTGACTCGAGGATGTTGAAAAATGTGGAACAGCGGCCTGGAGTACAGTCCATCCAAGGAAAGAAATTCATCTTCGGCGACGGTTCCATGGCTGAAGTAGATAACTTCATATATTGCACCGGTAAAAGAACTTGATAAACTATATATATTTTGCGTTTGTTATTATAGAAAAACTCCGTATACGCATTTTGTCGCAAAAACACATCTATACATAGGTTCAGGAAACTATAAACAATGCCTGTATGTGAAAATTAAAGCACGAAACAGAATGTTATATAATCTACAATATTCTAGAATTATCTACAAATTAAGCTTGATTGAAGGATATTCTTAAAAAATGAAATTTTTTTAGTAATTTCTTGTTCCAAAATGTATATTATAATATACTATATACTATAAATGACTGGACTGCGAATCTTTATGCAGAATAGAAAATATTGACATCGATTGCAGGACACAGGAGCCAAATAAAAATTGTATTCTTCTTTTAATTATCCTATTAAGCTGAAACTAATACATTGATATCCTTAAATATGTATAACATGTTCACTGCTTTAAATTGTATATGCCCATTTTTGTCATAAATGCATAAAATCCGCAGTCTATTAATGACGTCCGTAAATCGAACCCTCGGTAGGATTCTGATTTCTATCATGGACCGTTTTTATGAGATGTCGACGTTTGTGCTTGCAGGGTATGAGTTCACGTATCCCTTTATGTCAACTAAAGTTGAGATGCGTACGGACGACAATCACGTTGAACCCATTTACAAACATTTAGTCCACATGGATTACCATAATTTGTTCGTGATGGGGCTACCGGGAATTGTAATACCGTTCCCGATGTTCCATCTACAGGCTCAATACATCCTTGGCATTCTAGAAGGCCGCGTTCACTTACCTTCCCCAGACCAAATGCGCGATGAATACGAGGCTGAGAAGACAGCTCTGATTAATCAAGGGATACCTGTACGTATACAATTTATTGGTAACTAATACGTGCTGAAATATCCCAAAAATATAGTATTGCAGTAAACACCCCTTCCAACAGCCGTGTTTTGCACGGACAGTGATCGTCTATTTTTGATTTATGACTGCGTCTACCGCGCCGAGCGAGACTTCAATAGAGAGCCGAACATAGAGAAGGACAGAAGAGCAGTGGAGTGGGTAGGCACTGAACAGTGATCGTGCCCACGAACTCGGACAGTGAAGGGGCGTTTACTGGAGTAGACGTTTCCAGGATTGCAAGGGTGCAGGATGCGCCTTCTCATTTTTCGATAGTGCAAAGATGGGGTTTTTCAGTAGTTCAAAATGCTAGGTAAAAGATCAATCTAGCGCGCAAGCTTCCCAAAGTGACCTATTTTTGCGTTTTGGAAGCGTATTTTGCATTATTCGGTAGCATGTAGAGGTCACAGCTTTATGAAAATAGCTACATGCGCAATCCTTGTAATCCTGGAAACGAGTCTATCCCTTAAGCACTTTTCGTACAAAAACGATTCTGTCGTTCAAAACGAGACTGTACAGTGTAATCAGAACCTATACTTTTGGTCAACTGCATGTAGACAAATTTACTTTATGTCTAAATTATATTGATAGAAATTTTATTTATTTTAGTTACGGCATATCATCAAGCTGAAGGAAAGACAGTGGGCATATTATGATGAAATTGCTGCGAGTGTGAATGTCCCAAGTTTACCGCCAGTGATTAGGAAAATCTACGACCATTGCAACCAGATGCGTGAGAAAGACTTTACCACTTACAAAAATCAACAATATAGTATAATCGACGATGAAAATTTCGTAGTTTGTTGCTGTAAACCTTGTTAGGGTTTAAAGGCGAATATAGAGTGGAAATTGATTTGAGAAGGAACATTTGTTCTGTTAAATATATGATTACTCGGTGTCAGCGTTCATCGAGATTGATGTTTCGCATACAAATGACACATTTTGAAGATTATACATACGCCATCGCTCTCTTAATCTCTACATGAAATAATGTTCACGTTCAATTGAAAAATACGTTAACAGGCTTCAGCCACGAAACTCGCTATAACAGACAATGAATATGAATAATTAATTGTATGATTGAATTATTCATTCTATGCGTTTTTAATATTATATGGAAAGATTTAAAATGGATTAATGTTGGAAGAATTGAAAAAAAGAAATAATGAAGTTACCTGCTGCTTTCAAGACGCTGTAATATATTAAACGTTACTTAAAATGCAAACTTCTATGCAGAAGTGTTATTATGAAGCATTTAACATTTTAAAAAAGTAGCACATTTATCTGTGAGATAAGCGGTACTGCATTCTATACAATAGAATTTACTGTCGATTGTAATGCAAATTGTAATGTTTAATGAGTAAAATAAACTTATAAATAATTATATTCATTTTTATTTCGCTGTACCTTAAAAATTCTGTTTCATAAAGAAAACACTGCGTAAACGTGAATTTAAATTTTGCCGCGTTCTGTCAGGAGTCTGCGCATTTAGCTACTAACGATCCACAGGGGCATCTGTATCATAATTATTCATTCTGGGTTTAACGTTTAACATATCCTTGTTTATTTATATTGTGTATGTATTATGTTGTTGAATGCAATTTGACAGGTGGTTTTACCTAAACTAATTGAAATAACAGCGTAAGCGTCTACAAACCATAGTAAATGGAGAAAAAAAAACGTTGAACATTCTGACACAGACACAGCGGCAGAAGCCGAAAATGGAAACGAAAAAAAAAGATGAGGCTGAAACGCCGGTAGAGAAAGTAGAAGAAAAAGAAAAAACCCAAGTGAACTTGGAAGTCCTTGAAGATGTAGAAATAGGGACTTCTGAGCAACAGATTTATCAAATACGTCCCCAACTACACGAGAAGTACTTTTTATTTATCCGACTAATAATGTTTATTTATGTTTCATTGTCCACGATATTTCTCCAGGCGTTCATACATTTTACTATTAAAATTATTTTCTCTATTTTCATCTTCGATAAATATTATTACATTATATTTACATTTTTACATACGAATTATAAAAATCCAGTATAGGCTGACTAAAAATATATTCATTATTCTTTGACTCCAACATGATTTAACTCATAATCATTATCATTTTGCTGTGCTTGCATTGCGACCATTATCAATGGTTGAAATAATTCGTAGTCATTTTATGGTTGCAATGAACGTAAGAATCATATTGTTTGGAACAAGAGAATATTGAAGCATTAATCGAAACTTAAAAATGCTAAATGCGTGCTATATAAACCTATCATAGTCAAAGGGTTAATAATCACAATGCAGCTATATGTAGGACTAAAATGTTTTACACAGGTTTAAACCACTCAGAGCTAAAGAAGCTATACATAATATATTATTCGATCAGCTTTCCACAAAAGTTTATGATGCTCAGGAAGCTGTTCAGTGGACTAAAGATATAGCTGATGTAATTAGAGAAAAAGTTAAAGGTGAAATTTTTTTTTCAAAGCAAACGCACCAGATTAATAATAAACTACACACACGATCTTCTATGTACTTTTAGAATTGAACTTCGGACGTTACAAATATCTTGTAAATGTGGTTTTGGGTGAGCAACATGGTGCTGGGGTAAAAATGGGTACGAGGTGTATCTGGGACGCAGAGGCTGATGCATATGCTTATGATAGTTTTGTAAATGTAAGGAACATTACAATGTTTAATACTTTTAATTTATTGCACAGATTAATATGTGTCTAGATGATTAGAGTGCACCTCTTATATTGAATTACATTGTATTATTGTATTTAATATTCTTCTAAACTTCTAAAGATCAAAGGTTTTAGTGTATAGTTTTATCGATAATAAATATCAAATATTGAGGGTGATTTATATGTTTAAAAGGAACCAAATAGTTTGGTAGAACACATAAAATATCATGAAACATTTCTCATGGTGCGCAATGTGTTCAATAGGATTTCATACAAAACAATCGATTTTTTTCAGGATACAATATTCTGCGTTGCCACTGTGTACGCTGTGTATTTTTATTAAAAAGATGGTGTTCCTCTCAAGTCGATGCGGTAACTTATTAATAAACACTATAGTATAGATCAGGCTTGGGCGATGCTGGCTCGCGGAATAGATGTTGCTGCTACTCCTCTTTGGAAGGGAGAGAAGCAGCCACTTTTCACCTTCTACGCAAGGAAAGGAGAGAAGCAGCCACATCTGTTCCGCGAGCCAGCGTCGCCCAGGCCTGGTATAGATGACAATGAATGAAGGGAGAATAAATATGAGATCACGCTTCTAAGAGGAGGAAATTGCTTTATTAATGTAGAAGCTATTCTTATTACTTGATAATACGTGTTTCAACATGGCACAATTTTTGACACATACTTAAAGATAGTATTTGTATGTACACATACATAAAATTCACAATGAAAGTACATTGTGTCTTTCGTTCACTACAATTATTATAGCACCATAATTCACAGTATTATTATAGTATAATTACAGAAATGTCGCAAGGCATATTTTTAAGCTACGAAAGAAACTTAATACTACTACTATATCATCTTTCTAAATTCATTTATGTTAAGATTATCTTAAACTACCATATGTTGCGCTAAAATTACTGCATTATGATTTATTTACTTTATACGTTGTATATTAAAATTGAAATATGAATTTTTGCTGCTATGTATATATATATGGATGTAGTATAAAAACTCGAAATTAAAAATGATGCAATAATTTCGTTTACGTGACAGTAAAGAAATAAAATACAGAATATTTTTAACATTATTATGATACAAAATTACATATATAATAAATTATTTGTTAAAACTTGCCCTATCGCGTGGCCACATATGTTTTTCGAGATATATGAAAAAAGTGGTAAGCTACTTACAATACATATAACGGATTGTAAATAAACGTGATGACAAATGACAAGTGAACACTAAAAGATTTTGTATGATGCTGAGAAGAAAAATAAATAAGTTTCTTATTTGCTGTAAATATAGCAAAATGAAACAATAATTAATTCAGTATTTTATATTATTGATCAAAACAATAAAATCAGTTAGATGACTGCATATCTTCGCAATTCTAGTACTTATTTCCAAAAATTATACAAAATAAAAACAGCAACTAATTAGAGAAATACCTCAGAAGCTGTTTTATAAGATATACAATTTACATAACGATTTATATATGTATATCGACGATATCTTTTTATGGCAATTTAATTTCTGTTTACAACTTCCTCTTTCTTTTTTCTCTTGAACTGCAATTTTACTTTCACGTTATGCGAATAACGGATGGTTAATAAGTTGAGGCACATTTCTTAATCTATAAACTAATATGTATCAATATATTAATAAATTACATAAGTGAACACGGCATGGCACAACAAAGGGGAAGACACACAGGGACCACAGCACCGCCGCTTTTGGTTTGCGATTTGCTCTTACTTGACGCTTCGTATTCGTATTTTGCGCTACCCTTTTGCCAACCACCCTGTAAATAAACAACATTTTTATGAACAGATTTTTAACGAAACATATTATGTACTATAACATCAATGATACACACCCTTAATTAAACCACTAAATACGGTTAAAATTATATCGTGTTTAGTGTCATTTTAATAAGAAAAATGTCACGAATAAGCTAGTGAAAGTCCCATAAAAAATAAAGAAGTTTTGTAATTGGATTAGTAGGTTTAGAGTTTACTTCAGCTTGAGCTTGAGCTTGAGGGGATATTCGTTTTTCGTAGATTCTACTGTTTGCGTTTTTTTAGATCAAGGCTTTACTATATATACTTACACCAGCTTGTGACATTGCCATGCTCGATTCTTCCTTCTTGGTAAACTCCGCAGATCCAGGAGGATAATAAACTGGAGGGCCAGCAACGTTTTTACTTTTCACTTTAGGTGGCGAGTGGGGTATAAAGTCGACTTCTTTTTTAGTGGCAGGTGATTCTTTTTGTTGTACCCTTTCTCGTTTCTGGATGTCCTCCAACACTTCGCGCTAAAATGCAATGAAATAACAATCGAAATATAGTGCACATAACAATGCAAATAAAATATCGTTTACTGTTTAATGTTGCAAGTTAAATACTGGTTTTTCTAAAATATCTCTGTTGTTTTTAGTAATACAAGAAAATGTTTCAGCCAGAAAATATTTGGCTCGGTAGGGCAATCTTTTTTTCTAGTAAGTCTTAGGTGCATCACTCTGTATACACTTTTGCTCGTCACTATTATATCGAGACATAGCTTTGTGTACTTCTTATTTACCTCAGTGTCCGAGAACGACGCCATAAGGTCTTCCAACTTTTTGGGCGGGCACTGTTGGGCGGTAGCAGGTTTCGCCGGGCAAACCTGAACCCCATCGGTTGGAAATGGTTTTGGTAACAAGACCTCGTGATCCTCGGCATTCTTGTGCGGTGGTACGGTCGTGGTCATGTTCGAGAATTTATATACCGTCGTGGTGGACTGCGGTGGGGTGGTTTGCGGCGGTGAGGTGTAATAATTAACCGGTGTTCCCGGTTTATCTGGTGTCGGGTATCGTCCGCTGGAGGGTGACCTGCTAGGATAGTGTTCCTCGATCCGATTTATGGTGGTGTGACTCTCGTTTATTGTTTGATCCGGATGATCCGGCCGATCGCCAGGACCGTAGCCGTTCGGGTAACTACCATCGACCGCGTAGTATTTCTCGTTTCGCATGATCGTTGTTTTACTTTCCGGAGAGCCAGGATGGTAGACGACCGTCGTTGGCTGCACTGGCGAACCTCCGAGATGTTCTTCGCGGAAGAATTTCTCTTGGTGTAAGGTCGTAGACTTTTTCGTGATGTCCATGACCGGCGTTGGACTGCCATACCGGACCGGTGTTCTCGGTGGTACGTTTTCGGTCATGGTTTGATAGGTGACCGTTTTATCGGTCGCAGAAGTGCTACCTTTTGGTAACGTGTACGTTATAGTCTGGTCACCCGGGAGCATAACGGCCCCTGGCACACTGCCACCAGGTAAGTACGATTCAGGTGCTCCTGGCAACTCGTATGTATACGTTTTAATGGTTGTTGTGACTTTCGTATTGGGACCTGGTGCCAGATTGATAGGGATCGCTGGCGTCGGTGATGGAACTGGCACGTACTCCACTGGTTCCGTTTGGTAGCCTTTAATAATTGAACAGTTTGTCATTGAATTATAAGATACAGAGATTCGTCCTAATAACGTATACACTCAACTCTGTTTTTATACGATTTTGGTATTATACGAATCAAAAGAAAAATTGTTTTTGGAGATGTGTTGAAAAAGTATCTCAGATATCTCTCCATAAAAAACAGACCATTGTTGTGAATGGACTCGATTATATGGATTTATAGTGTTTTTGATCTTCCAAAATACGTATCCTAAAATATGATTAATCCTTTGGTTTCCATTGGCGTTATTCGGGAGACATTCACACTCAGCTACCTAATAAACTATCAGTAGACAGCGGATTTTATGCATTTATGACAAAAATGAGTAGTTGTAATTTAAAAAACTAAAACCATCAGAAAAATTTAAAAATACTGTTACATTATTTTAAATTTATTGAACATATTAAGCAAGAAAATAAACTTCCACTTCGCTCTAGTTTGTTGGAATTCAGGTACAAAGTTTTAAAAAAACTGTGGTGCCCAAAGTGGTTCGGAACCCTTAACAATAATCTTAAAAATAAATTGTAGGTCCTGTTGCTTAGTAACCTAGCAATTGAAGAAGCGACGTAAAAGAACAAAGAAAAGGTACAAAGTTTTTATTTTGCATAAACATCTGCTGTTTAACTATCAGTAATTATTGATTGTAACAGCAATATTATTTTTATTTATATTAGAATAAGGAAAACCAGTAAACGAAATCAAAGTAAATTCATTCATAAATATTTCCAATTTTCACATTTCGTAATAAAATTTTTGGTTGTCGGAAGCTTCGATTTAACAATTGGAGTTGCCGGTGGCATGACAAAATGTTTGGAGTACTAAGACTTAAAGAATTGTAATGAGATATTTATTTTCTTTGAAGTATAGTAGAACCCTTAATATGAAAAAGAACATTTTTCTACCAATCTATTTTCTATAGACACAATATATTTTTTACTTGCATGTTTGTACACTATCGCATCTTTGTACTCTGTCGTGTAAAAGCAGAACTTGATGTTTTACACTTTTTCAATTTTTCAAGATACTCACTTGATGAAGTCTCGTTGACATACTTTATTTCCTTTTGAGCACTGTGTTTAGGTAGAGGTGAAGTTCGTTTCATTCGAGATGTATATCCATCATTGTATACCTAAACCATGAGTATTATATCAGTTATAACAATTTTTAGAATTTGATACCTAGTGTTCGCAGTTATGATTTGACGGTTTTAAAAACTGTCATATTTGGATAAAGTGAAATTCCGAAAATTATTTTTACATTTGTAAACCCAATTTCGAATAGATTATAATTGAGCAATTATTTAATTAAAGATATTTAGTTAGTTATTATGAGAGCAAACAATTAACGTTAATGCAAATCTTTTTCGAAAATATATTATCTGACAAGAAATAATAAACTAAACACAAGCTTGTAATTTCTATCTCGTACGGATTTTAGTTTTAAAAAATTTTTAAATTATGGTTTTCATTAACTCTAACTCACTAACTCTATTCGCAACGTTTCGACAAATGAAGTACTTACTAGCTCTCTGTTGAGTGTTCTATCAATGGATTCTGCATCACGGTGTAGTGTAGACTCTTCGTAAGTTCTTTCCCGAATATCGTCGCTATAAAATGCAATATAAACATGTATATTTATTTTTCTTCTGACGAGGAAGAACATGACGTTCCTTATTCTAAAAAATTTCGTAAAATTATTTGTTGTCGCTTCATGCCTCCACGATTGACATTAAATTATACATTTTTTATTAGATTTTCGAATTATTATAACACTATTATAATTAATAGAAATATTTCAAAAAATATGAATGATTTGACAAAGTATTCATCTAGGATAATCTAAGTCATCTTGTAATCACGTTGAAGTGTCCTGTGAATGTGTATGCGTACTCTATGTACATATTTTTACAATTTAGTAACAACCTTGAAGGCAGAAGCGATGATAAATAACTTCTGAAATTAAAAACTTTTGATATAAGTGAAATGATGGTTTTTGGATATTTTTGATCCGGTGTCCACTCCGCTTCCATTACATTCTATTAAATTAGTGTACGTAGCTATTATGACTTCAGGTATATTTTCGAAAATCATTCTGTAGACGATGTGATATCAAGGTGTATCACAACTGAGAACTGAATTGATTTTAATTGGTATCAAGTTTAATCTGTTAAGTCAGTAGATTCATTTCTACCCTAATTTTATGCACATCGTTATTTAAAATTATTATATGCATGGCCTTATACAGAGTGTTAATTTTAACTCGAGCATCTAAATTATTTCCGCTACTATTGAAAGTAAGAAAAAATGACTAAATACGATGTGCCTGGTTTTAAGGCGTGCATCTGATGGTAACAAAAAATCCTGTGAAGGTCGTTTTAAGGGTTTTCTCAAGGTCATCGCATTTTTTGCATATTAACTCCTTTGTCGATTGTGTGATTTGACATCGGAGAAAGAAAAATGTAAATGAAACGGGTTTTTAAATGTATTGTATTGTATGTATGACAGCTATATTTAATATATTTAGTAAACAAAACTGTTTAAAATAAGTAGCTGTCAAGGAAAAGTATTAAGAGAATTTAGGAATACTATTACATTATTTTCAACCTATTAAACATATTAAGGTAGAAAATAAATTTCTATTTCACTCCAGTTTGTTGCAATTTAGATAGAAAATTTTTATTTTGCATAAAGATCCGCTGTCTACTAATCGATTACTAAACATTTAAGTATTGTATGAGTTATTATATCAATTTCATACCCATGATATTTAAAAAATCATAGAGAATGGAAATATTCTAGGTGGCAGAGATGTTTAATCTTTCAGTTAAAATAGTTCCGAGTGCATAGGGTTAATAAGGTATTGTAACTACGAAGACGATTGCAGCAACAGATGTTTACTTACTTAATTATACATTATAGCTACTTTGATTGCTTAATCACTATAATTACCTCAATGCATTATGATCATCATAATGGACTGAATCATGTCGTACATAGCCTTGCTGTTTTGAAAGTATAGCCTTGTCGCGAGTTATTAATTAAACGAGGAAGGTGCTTATATCCTAAAACTACCTCATTAACAGATTGACTTCTTGACAATTCAAAATTCGCCTTTTATGCACTTCTGTACCCATATCGAGATTGCATAATTTATATTTCGTCTTTCATTGTTAAATCCTGCGTAACAGGATGCATTCGAAGAAGACACGATTGTTTTCTTGGCAATGAACCAATACCCGTGATATTTTGGAGAGCACTTACATCAAGGCCGAGCTGCCAGTGGTTACAGCATTGTCGGGGGTTGTCCAGGTTTCTGTAAAACATAAAACAAAAATAAACCTTACAAACTGTAGTATTAACACTAGATTTACGGAATACTAAGAGTCAGAGCTGGGCAAACTTTATTCGAAATGGAAGGAAGACGTAACTGTTTGAAATAATTTATTTCGCACTGTTATTCGAAAACGAAAATAATATCGACTCGAAATAATTATACGAAAATAGTATATTATTTCAATACTTTTTTATCTCAAGTTTGTCCAAATAAATGATCTAAACCAGACTCAATAGTCTATTATAGTCGATAATCAGGTCACTGGATATCATTTTGAAGAACAATTTCGTGATTATCTCAAGTAATTATCTCAAGAATTATTATCTCAAGAATAAAATATAACACGTTGTTTGAAATGATACTTCTAATTATGTCGTTTCAGAAGTGTGTGCTGAAAGTGACTGTTTTGCATTATTTTACAAAAATGACAGGAATGTATTTTTTATTGTACGTCCGAAGAAATAAATTTCTCAATAATCATAAATGAACACTGGAACTATCGAATAGGCTTAAATTGATTTGTTTCTGATTTTTTCTTTCATGATTATCGAAATGGGAAAAATGTTACAATGAAAATCGTCAGAGATTGTAAGGTACCTAAATTAAAATTTGTTTATATCATAAAGCAATATATACACATCATTAGACTGCGGATTTTTATAGCATTTATGAAGAAATTGGCTGAGCGAAATATAAAACAGTAAAGGATTAGAAAAATTTAAGAATATTGAAATGTTGTCTTTAATGCAATGAAGTCATTAAGGGATGAAATCAATTTTTATTTTATTCCTGCTTCCCACAATCAATGCAGAACATTTTTATTTTGCATAAAGATCCGCAGTCTACACATCATTAAAGGGTTTGGAATCTGTCACTTTGTCGGGTTCCATAGTTCTAGTGTTAACCCCTTGCCTTACAATATCGTGCCAGACTCGTGATGAAGATGTTGAACAGAGTCTAATAAATATGTATGTTATTAATCTCCTTCAAACCGAGATGAAATTCTATTTTGGTTTTGTTAATTAATTTCCTCTTTTAGGAAATTACGAACTACGAAGAAAGTTCTAATCACTGAAACCGTAAAATAAATCGTAGGGCAAGGGGTTAATTAATGAATATTCATTAAAATGAATAAAATGGAAAGTGTGGAAGTGTTGGCACAGAACGGCAGAGCTAGACTGGTTTCAGTTCGAATTTTTGTTCTCGAAATTCAGGTTTCTGATGAACGACCATCACCCACTGACCCAACAACAATGGCCATCCTTGGGTCTCAATGTCGCGTGTTCTTTCTTTGCTTCACATCGCCATTCACATTTTTCGTCTTCCTTATTTTCTCATTGGGAATACACTAGAGGGACGGAGAAATCGGGTCAATCTTCTGTTATAGCCAGCCCTAATATGGGTATGGTTGTATGTCGCGTGTTACCGCAAACAACACAGACATTCGCATTGGCTGCTGCATCACCAGCATGTAGAGTGTAGAGAGTCAGCCGGTTTGGAAATCTTCTCTGTATGATGACGTTACCGTGTTTCTTTGGACCATGGTTTATTGCAAATGCGTACAATTTTCATATAAATTATAGAAATATTCTTTCCGGATATAAATATACGGATAATTCCGTTTTTTTTTATTATCATCTGTTTTTCGAAAGAAGATATTTAACTCTAAAACTCCCGAAAAAAACATTTATGTCCCTTATTCCAAAACATTTCATAAAATTATTTGTTGTCGCATCGTGCCTCCACCATTGACATTAAATTATAGATTTTGGTTTGACAAAGATATTAAAAATATCGTATAATGACGTTACCGTGTTTCGTTGGACCATGCTTTATTGCAAATACGGAGAATTGACCGCATCCAACAAACCGGAGTGAAATAGAAATTTATTTTCTTCGTCAATATGGATAAAAGGTTGAAAATAATATAACAGAATTTTAAATTCTTCTAATGTTTTCGCTGTTTTAGATTATATATGTACTAAGTCTATTATGATAATTGACGTAAAACATTTTTATTTTGCATAAATATCCATTGCTGTCTATTCATAATAGACTTAGTACATATTCATATGACAAATGACGACGCATATAAGAATAGTATTTCTAACAGAGTATGGTCTGGAATGAATGAATGTTTCGCGGGAAACTTCATATCTCGTGGCAGGTATCGAAACTCCCTCGTTTTGTCGGTCTCATTGTTAATTGACAGTATACCTGTAGAGCCGCTCCGCGCCTTAAAAGGAGCGACACGAGTGACCAGCTCTCCTTCCTTCCACGATCGCTCAAAACGCAGCAGCAGCGCTTGCGCGCGATTCCTCTCGTGAACACGCTTTAGAGTTTACAGAAGTATAAGCCGCGTATTGCATCGTAGAGAGAACCGTTTTAATATTCACGGACTGCAATAGAAGTCCACAGTATCGGAACACTCCTATAGCTCGACTACCAATCTTCGTGCTAGATAAAAATTTTCTGTATACAGGATGTTCGCGTCGTTATTAGCCAGCGTTTTTTCTCGAAAAAAATGAAAGAGGGAAAAGTTATACTGTTTTTTGCAACCAATGTAATAGTGTCTGTAACTTTTTTTCATCTGCATTATTTTTGTAGAAATGAAGGTGACCTTCAATTTTTTAAATGGAATGCTATGTATTTTTTACATCATATGAAAACGTGTGCCGAAACGAATTCATTCGTATACGACATAATGACCTTCACACAGGGTCAGAAATGGAAAAGACATTTTGAATACTTCCTGCCAGTATGTTTATAGGTATTCCTTATTGACCAGGCTACAGTAAATGTTCAATATTTCCTTGTGCATAAAATGCATACTTATTAATGCATATGCCTGCGTTATTTTGCTTTCCAAGTCGTTTACATTACTGGACGGTGAATCGTAAACGATATCTTTGCGAAATATCACGTACGAAATATTCCAAATGTTTCTTTCATTTTTGACCCCGTATGACTTTGAAGATCAGTGTTGTCGCATACAAATGAATTCATTTTGGCATACACTTTCATATGATATAAAAAAATATTGTACATAGCATTCAAAAATAATACAGACACCATTACATAGCTCGCAAAAAACAGTATAACTTTTAACCATTTCATTTTCTTCCGATCATAATAGTTTTTGAGAAAAACGTTGACTAGTAATGACGCGAACACCCTGTAGATTGCAAGAGTTATGGGTCAAATAGGATTTCTCCGTTTAATCATCCAAAGAAGTTCGGAATAATGTTGGATTTGCAGGAAAGTAATTCCGGTATTTTAAGGTGAAGTAAAACCCAACTTTTTTAATCAGGCAATGAACTTTAATCAATCACATTTTCTTATTTATTCTTTTCGGCCAAAGATCATCGAACAAAATGGAAAATATCTTATTCTTTAAAGTTTATGGCTTGAATAAAAAAATTGGGCTCTATTTCGCCTTAATATACCGAAATTACTTTCTTGCCAACTCAATACATACAGGGTGGAAATTATAAAGCGTTACAGTCGAAAATCTCCGAAAATATTGATTATATGCAAAAATGTTTCAGATAAAAGTTGTTCAATACCGAGGGGGACATCATGTAGTGGAACTTTTATTTTTCCCGGTGGACACACCAAGGTGAGATGAAGGTCTTCTTTCTTTCCGGAGATCCATTTCATTTTACAATTTCATTTTCTGTTTAAAATCAAGTAGAATCTAAAAACTTACCAACTGGTTTTCCATCGAGGCTCTTATTATATTGATACGACACTTGTTTGTAGGCGATCGTTTTGCTTTGGCCAGGTTGCACCTAAATGAAACAGGAATACTATCGTTAAATATGTTTATGTACATATACAGAGTGTCCCAAAGATGTTGTATTTCCAAGGGATGATTCTTCACGTCATTTCAAGTCACTTTTTCATTTGCGCAAACGTTCTCAGATAAGTTCAAATTCATAATAATGCAATATGAAGGCAAAGTGATAATGAACTTTTTAAAAAAATATCTAATATTGATAGATATAATTATAAAATACTATTTTTTCTTTAGTACTACATATATATTTTTCTGGTATAAATGAAGAAGTTTTGTAATTGATACGCTTCGGCCGCGCGATCCGTATTTACATGCTGTCCTTTTCTACGTTCGGCTTCGATCGTACTCTCGACGCGGTAGACGCAGTCATAAAAAAATAGTTTCCGTACACGATATTTCTCCATGCTGAACACAGCTGTTTGCAAAATAACGCGAGTTTACTGTAGTCAGTCCGGGTTTCATACGGAAAAGTCCGGGGTTTTTATATGAGCGGAGTCCGCAGCCAGGCGTCAAGAATGGGGTCTCGCAGATTCCAAATCACTGCCATCTCCTGATGGACGATCAGTAGGTTAGTTGCGAGTGTAATTTATTATGTATATGCATCCCGCGATCACCGGATAAACTTTCAGCCCCCAAGCCATTCGCACGTCTAAGGACGCCGCCTATTCTCATTTGCATACGGAATAACAGCTTTGACTATAAAAACCAAAGATATAAGGAGATGTAATATGCTTAGAGTTTTTATCCTAGTTTACCTTTTAGCTGGTATACACCAGTTAGAAACCCTATCGTTAACGTGTTTGCTAGTGTGTAGCATTGTCTATTTTTTAATATTATATTGATATTCAAAATTTTCGAGTGGGATTTCTACTCACACACGAATATCACAATTACTTTATTATTTTACTATGATTTTATTTCAAGTTGGTATTATTTGGTTTGGTTCTAATTAGTGGAAACAAAGCCACTCTGTTATTACATATATTCTAAAATATTTCGATAAAATCAATTTCAAAACAACGACTTACATTCTGTAATTCTGAATCGATGAATTCTAAGCCAGGTATACCACTCGCTGCTCCGCTTGGTCCAGTGCTCACATATTTCTCTGTGGTAGTCATGGCACTTCTATTAGGTGAAATGGGCCTGAAACAAGATCGCGAGGACCCGCTCCTAAATTTAAACTTTTAATGAAAAACAGTAAAAATGTGTCTATTTCAGAGTATGTTAATATCTTCATGTAAAGATTTCCACAGATTTTTAAAATATTATTTATTATCTGAATTATAGTCAAATTATAAGAAAGTACAACAGACTTTCGATTATACTGAATAATAGCTTAGACAATGCCAAAAATTATCTGTGTATATAAAAACAATAGTAATTGTCGAAATCATGTAATAATAATAATATTAATAATTATAGTAATTGTCGGAATCATGTTAGTGATGTTATCTTGTTGTTCAGTTTTTGTATTATCATGGCGTTTATTGAAAACAAAATAGACGTATACAACAAAATAAATTTGGCAATGAAAAATAAATCAAGAGCTTCTACGTTGGTAGAACAAGCATGTGTTTTTTAAGTTCCAAATCACAAATATTGGAAAGCAAAATGAAGGAACAGAAAGAACTATTTATAGCAAAATTGAGTAGATGAAATTCAAAATTGTTGGAAAATTTAAAAAATTGAAAATGTCAATATATGATTTCTCCTCTATTAAAATAATTGAGGGAAGAAATAACACTCAATTTGGTTTCTATTTCTTGCAATCGATGCAGACAATTTTTATTTTGCATAGAGATCCGCAGACTAATAATAACTATGGGAATTTTGTTGATACGTCATTGTCTGTATTTTAACAGTGGGACTTGACGACTTATAAATTCGTTCTTTTATGCTCTACGAATCTAAAAGGAAGACGCCAGAGAAATAGATTTTTAACATATGCGAAATAAATTCTGTCAGTAAAAAAACAGCACAAATATAGTTCGAACGATTTAAAAAACTGCTGAAAAAGCAGTCACTATATCTATCTCTGCTTACACATGAGAAATTGCGAGAATATACGTGTTCAGGCCCACGCACAAATCGAGACAAACAACTAAATTCATTCGCTGACTTTTCACAAAAAGCTAAAAAAATACGCATGCACTGTATTGTTTGACAGATAACATAAAAATCCGTAAAAATTTTTTTCAGTACTTAATTCCTTGCCTTACGATTTATTTGACGGTTTTAGTGACTAGAACTTTTTTGTAGATCGCAATTTATTGAAAAAGGAGAATATTGATATAAATTGTATGCCTATATATTCTCCAATAGCTGTATATTGACAAAACCAAAATAGAATTTTATTTCGGTTTAAAGGAAATTATTAACATACATTTTTATCAGAATTTGTTCAGAATGTTCACCACGTGTCAGAGACGATATTGTAAGGCAAGGAGTTAACTTTGACCAGGTTTACAAATTCAGTTTTATTGTGATTTATTTAAAGAATTTAAAGTTGTGCCCACTGCGATCAATTTTAACTCCTTGCACTATAACATCAAGTTAGACTCTTGATGAAGATGTCAAACAGAATGTACTAAATACGTATGTTATTATTTTCCTTGAAACCGAAATCAAATTCTGCTTTGTTATCTACGATACACAGGGTGTCCCAAAAATGGTGTACTTTCTTGATAGGGATGATTCTTAAGGTCATTTGAAGCAACAATTCCTTTGTGAAAATGTTCTCTGCTTTGTTAAGAAGTTATTAATGAAAAATCTGGACCAATCGGGACGCGGTGACAGCGGACGAATTTCGGCTCGGCCAATGCCAACGCCACGTGATTGGTCTGCGTTTTCCGTTAATAATTCCTTAACAAGGCCCGCTGAGAACATTTTCGCAAAGGAAAATTTTGGGACTTCTTTCAAGGAAGTAGAACAATAAAAGAAATATAAACTTTCTTCTTCTAAAAAATTATGAACGACAAAGAAGTTAGAATTACCGTAAAAATAAATCGTAGTACAAGATGTTGACGTTTCAGTTTCAGTTTTATTAATTAAATTACTTTGAACTGGTGGGAATATTGGGGGTTGATATTATACACTTAGCGTATTAATTAATGTTGAAAATGACACTTTTACGATGAGCAATGTTTTTAAGATTCGCTTACCTGCCCTCAGAGACCACCTTGGTTGGATTTGCAGCCACTCGGTACTCCACTTGGGGTGAGAGCGCTCTGCCTCCTCGGCTTGGGGTGGCACTTCTCGACACACTTGTCTGCAAGTCTTCAAGAAGAGCGTCTGCAATCGTTAAAGACGCCGTTTTGCACTACTTTTATTACACAGCAATGAACCTTCATGTGAATTATAGCTGTGCTAAACGGACTTATGTAGGAATTAAGATAAAACAGCTATTGAATCACAAAGAAGTTTGAGAGGGCTTCTACTGTTAGCCACGCAAGGCAGCAGCTCGTGATGATTTCATGCTAGCTATAACTACATCTATTCAAATCTGTACTGAACAATTTTATTTATCCTATAACTAAACTACAAGAAATTTTTGAACGGGTTCAGCAACATTTATGTCATCAATACTTACACCTTTTGTAATACCGAGAAATAGGAGACATTAAACAGATTAAACAAACGCATTATTTATAAAACAATTGCTTGTAGGATAGAATTACAGATCGAGTGGCACATTTAGAGATTTACCTAAATTGTTTTCGAGGCTGTTGGCCGTGGTCGCAACCTGGCTCTGGCCAGATATAGGACTGCCATGACTCACGATCTTTCTGCTGCTGCGTGTTGTCGTTCTCTCCCTTATCGCCGTTGACATTGCGTTCTGCTTAATTCCCTGCCTCACGAAACCTGACGAAACAAACAAGATAGATATCGATCTATTAACAGCTGATTAAGAGAGCAAACGTAATAAGTAAAAAGAGAAGAGAACAAAGCAATCATTACACCACACATGTGTACTTATATATGCACAATTATGACGCGTACATGCTAAAATAACAAATCAATTTCAATGTGGACTACGGTCTTACATTATTTCATCCTAAATATACCAGTTTTTACTAATAATTATAATTATCGACGCTTTCTATTGTATCTATCCTTTGTTCCTAATGTCAAGTTCATGAAACGATCAGCTATTTTCAAAGGAAATCGTCAGTGAATTCTGCTACGAAAATAAATACAGCTCAGACGATTTTTAACAGCAAAGCTAGACCTTGTGACAGTCAGTGTAAAAAGTATTTATTTATACATCCTTTAAAGACGAATAATTCTTTTCAATGTGGATCAAACGGTTTGCATTTTTTTGAGACGTTAGAAGGATTAGTTTACTAGCTAATGTGTAAATAATTTTTTAAAAATTGCTACTGGTCGCAATTTTGCGAAAGAAAAAGCAGAGGTCACGCTTTTAAATTCTTTATCTGTGCCTGTAATGAAAATTTGAAACATATATTTTGCAAATCTAAGCAAGTTACATACATGTACAAAGTAAGATGTGAACATTTTTGAATTTATGGTATGCGATGGCACCTTCTAAACTTCCATTACAGACACAGATAAAAATCGTCACTTTTTTCTTCGCAATTGCAATCAATAGCAATTTAAAAAAAAAACTTATTGACGCATTACCTAGTAGATTAATCTTTCTAACATCTCAAAAAAACTCGAGCTGTTTGGTGAAAATTTAAAACGTTATTGGTTTTTAGATGATGTACGAATGCTTTTTACACTGACTGTAGGTGACTGTGTATGACAAGTCGTCATCTATGTTTTTAGGGGAAAGCTCGGTATGGAGCGACATTTCCCCGGCTCTTGTTGTTACACCTCATCTGAATATAGGACGTAACAGAGGTCCTATTTATAGAAGCTGCACGTTTATAAATATGGCAGATTCGAAGAGATCGAGAAACTGGATCTAGAGGCGCGGAGCAGGAACTTTCGCAGTGAATACCTGAAGCCGGTTTATTGGCCGAGCTCAAGTCACTTGTGGGCTAAAGCAGTGGCATTTCGAATTAAGTGGGCGCTTGTAATGCTGGGCGTACTCGATGCTAACTTGCAAACTGAAATTTATTGCTGTCCTGACCGTTCTCTGATAAACCGATCCTCGAAAAGCGCTGCACTTGCCAAGAAAAAATTCCGCACCTTATATGTACATTCCTCGATCGATTTTTCGTTAAGCAAAAATTTGTTTCGATGAAAGCATTTGCTTCTGGTATAATTTCGCAAAATAGAATCGTACAAGAACAAATCTGGACACATTTGAAAGTACAGATGTTCTCAGCTGATCTGACCGATGTGAATCTGATGCCGATGACACATTTTGTCTTGAAAATTGTGTTGAAGAATTTTTTTTGTCTTGAAGAATTTATAGAAATGTACCTATTACTGCGGTATTTCTTTCCAATTAGATTAAAATATGTAAATATTTTTCCTTGAATAAATTTGTACAATTAACGAAGCCGGGGCAGAAATTTTCGCTAAGGAAAATGTTTCTTCAAATGACCTAAGTAACCACCTATTTCAAGGTTCTCCGACATTTTTGGGACACCCTGTAGATTAAATCGTTACTGATTTATACAATGAATCGTGTCGTATAGGGATGGTTACTCGGATAATAGGGAAATCAGATATCAACGGTTCGAATAATCGAGGTTCCACCGAATCGTCAATAGAAATACCAAATATGCTTCAAATCATGTCGTGTTTGGTCTCATTTTAATCAGAAAAATCTCACCAATATAATGGTAAATGTTTCATAAGAAAATAATTAGAAAGAAAAATGTTTCGTCGTTGGATTAGCATTGTTTCATCGATGTATGTAGCTAATCCCATAACTTCTTCGATCCCTGATCGATAGTGAAACGAATTAACAAACTAAGAAAATGAAAGGTGGCGTGTGCTATGTTTGTAATGGAGTTTCCTCGGAAAATGGTTAACGGCCGTGTTGTTCCGACGCGACGCAACGGAGACATCGATGCGAATGGGGCAAAGGGGCCAAGGAGGCCTTCCGAGAACAGTCTGCGGAGGAGACACGCACTCGTATGATCACTACTAAACCTTGAAACGTGTATCCGGGCGGTTTCTAGAATTTGTATTCTCCCAACAAGTCGAACAAAAATGTTCTGCTCAAGGAAAGTCCGCGAGTGTAGTTTAAACATTTCGATTCTTTCTATCCCGCCGTTCTATTAAGTCGTTTGGGAAAGATCAGAGTAAGAGATAAATTCTGTGAATCGTACTCTAACTTGGTTACTCACCCTCATTTACATTTTATGCTTTGAACATGTTATAATTCAGTTGTCTGTACTTTCATTTCGTAATCGATTTTTTTTACTGTCTGAAATACACTGGTACATATTAAGCATCACAGGCTTTGGATCTTTATGCTAAATAAAATCTTTCTGCATCGACTACGAAGGACACGGGCCATATACAGGGTGTTCTAAAAGTCACTAGATCATTTAAAATTCATTCTGGACCATTCTGTAGAAACATTTTTCCTTCTTTAATATTTTTGATAAGTTCAAGACAATATATCGATATTCTTAAATTTTTTAACATTTTTACTATTTATAAAAAATACATTACTATAAGTAAGTACTATATGTAATACACAGTATAAGTTACCGAGTTTTAACCCTTTGCACTCGGTTGTCCCCTCTGAGACACCACTAAAAATTGCGGTACCATTATTCAAAATATTGTTCACATTATTAAATATATCGATATCTAATCAATTACTAGACATTTAGGTATTGTATGAGGTATTATACCAATTTCATATGCATAAAATTTCAAAAATCATAGGGAATGGAAATATTCTAGATCGGAAGAAATGTTTAATTTTCCAGTTAAAATAGTTCCGAGTGCAAAGGGTTAATAATGGCATTGAATTGATTATTTTATCACTGTAATGAGTTTATTCATTTTCCAAAATTTTTCCTAGTAGCTTCGAAACATTTTCCATAAAAATTCGATTCATTAGAAGAATAAACCACAAGAGCAAACCTTATTTTTTGAGATATTGTTTTAATAATCTGGAGGAAATTTTCTATAATTTTCTATAATTCGAAACAATACGGAACTGTGGGTATATTAAAATTTAGTAGCACCATTACGCTAGTTTTGGGTTTTTAAAATTATTAAAAGAAAAAGTTCATTTCCCTTTCGTACAATTAACATAGAAAATCTTAATTAATTACATAAGAATCCGCAGTCTAATTTGGTATAATTTTTAAGGATAAATAGCGAATAATTTGTATGTAGAAAATTGAATTTCTATAACCAGACGAGGAAGATAAACACGATATAAAATATTTGAAGAGAGATATACATTCAGTTATCAATTTTTGCGACATTAAACATATCATTATAATATTTAATGTGGAAGCAGCCATGAATGCTGATTAAAAATAAAGAAAGTTAGTTATTCGTAACAATGGCAAAAAGTTGAAGAATTAAACGTACTGAAGGTAAACTTGTCGAAACGTCACTTCTTCACGGATTTTTAATGAAATTAAAAGACGTTATAAATCTCGATATTCTGAACAACTTTTTCCTATACAAATAATAGGCGGTCTCGTTTAGTTTCTTAGATATTTACAAAAAGATTAGACCGAATTCCGCTATGAACGAATTTTGGTTAGGCCTGGATTAGGGCTTGTAAAATATCGTTATATAAAAAATAATTAGGTCTTATTATACTATCTTATACAACGACTATGGTATACAAAATGACCGCGTGAAACAACATCGATGACTATATTACTTTACATCGCGGCCATATTTATGTTTATGTTGTGACGGCAGAATAAGACGTTGCATGCGATAAAATTTCATAACAAAACATCGATAAATCTATTTATATATCTAATAAACGCTTTCGGGTTCAGTAAACAGATTATAGGATACTTTTCCACTTCGAGAAGTACCACTCAAAATGATCGGTATTGGTCTAAGTAGCCATGACACAAAATTATTTTGATTCTGAATAAATTAAACAGAAATAAAATTCGCTATATTTCACCTTTAGTTATTGCTGCAAAAGTTATCACATCATTGCGGAAAAAAAATGTAACATGAAGTAAGAATTTTAAAATGAATTTGTAATACCAGTCGTTTTCACTGGTGTGGTTCGTGTTCGTTGCGTAACGTTCAGTTACATTTTTTATACTCTACCAAACCCAGATCTAACTCAAACTTAAAAAATATTTTTGCGAATATCTAAAAAACTAGAAGAGACCTATTATTATACATATATGTATAGGATAAATATATCAATATTCTAATTTGTAGTAATCACGAGTCTAATTAAAGTAGTCTGATAATTTTGATAAATGGTTTCATTTTGAAATATTTCCGGAGAACTCAATGCTCCATATACTTTCGTGATTGTGAATGATTACGAGGTGTGACCTTTCGTGTCAGATCGTTAAAAGAGTGGTAGTGACATTGTGCATCGCTGTCGAGGCCTTCGTGCGAATCAAAATGGTGATGACCGCGGTTGATCTGATTCTGAGCGCAATTGCGCAAGCGTTGCGTTCAAAATTGGAGAATATGAGTCATTTAATCTTTATCGTATTACATGCCTAGTTTGTTTTCGGAATAAATACGTTTCTTCATGGACTATGCTTGAATCAAAGTCTGCTCTGATAAATGTGCTAGGAAATTTAAAATAAAAAAAGGTAACAATAAAATGTTTACTTTCATACTACTTTTAACAGCAGAACTACCGTACGGTTCAAAATAATCCATTTCAGGTTTGCTAATGTCAGAAGATTCGGGATAATAAAAGCAACGTATTATTATCACGCTTTGATTAAATATATTAAGGAATAAATATACATGCGTATCACATGGCAGCGTAAAGGTTCTTCTTCTCAACGAAACAAAAACGTTACGAGTAGTAAACTAATTGCTCTAACTTTCCAAAAAAGTTCAAATCGTATAGTACAATATTAAAAAAGTTATCGTCTTTTTTAGAGCGTCCGAATATTAATTCCGGCCACTGTAAGTATAACTGGGATAATAAAAGAGAAAATATCGAGGTGATATGTTTTTGTGGGCCATCCTCTTGGATGCTGAAAATCTGCTGCGAGAGCATGATCAAAATGATCCTTGACGTGCACCTTACATGGTAAAAAGATTCACGAAGACGGAAAGTGGAGTTTGACCTTCCGTTCGTGTACCAAGAACGGTCGTCTGCTCACTGGATTACGTATGCGGCAAAGAACGTGATTGGATCGCGTCTCTCCCTAATTGACAGTTCGCTCTACAGCACCACAAATTGAGATCTTAATTAAATAGAATTCGTATGAATCGCAGAACTTTCGTCTGCTGTTTCGTTTTTTCACAAATGTTCAATTTTAATAATATGGTTAATTTGTATAGTGAATAAATTTAATGAGGAGTCTTTCATCCTTCGCCTTTTTTAAATAATTTGGGACCAAAACTTTTTTTCATTTCGGTCTACACAGCAATATCTTGGAGTGAATGCCATTTAAGTAGCATAAATATGAATGTAGGATCACAAATGCAGGTGTCACATCATTTCATGCCACATCATGTCACATCATGACAAAAATGAGTAGGTGTAATTTAAAATAGCAAAAATATTTGAAAAATTTAAACATACCATTATATTATTTTTAACCTACTAAATATAATAGGGAGCAAAGTAAATTTCTATTTCACTCCGGTTTGTTGCAATTCAGGTAACAATCCGCAGTCTATATCGTTATCAATTTGTTTACATGAAGAAGGTCTCTATATTATTATATAGAATAGGGAAAAAATTTTATTTTGCGTTATTTTTTTATAGTATAACCATAACGAAGTATATTGTTGAACAATGGTGCTCAGACAATGAACAATTTGAATAAGATTTTTGCAAGAAGTAAAGTCAATCATTAAGTTCTATTTCACGGAATTTACGTGGTCAAATATTTGATTATTCTTAACGTAAAATTGAATTATTATTTACACAAAAACTTTCGTGTAGCATAAAATCAAATCTTTTGTGAAAATTCTTTTTTTCATCATTGCGCGTACCCTAAATCTTTGGAGGGAAGAAAAATGATGAGCAGAAACTTCGAAAACAGAGTGCGAGCGCGAAGGAAATAGTCTCTGAGTCACACTCGTAAAATAAACGCGACGCATATTTAACATTCGGGATTTGTGGCGTTCATTTTTGTGCCTGCTTGAAACGAATAGGCCGTTTATTTTGAAACTGGTACGGCTGCACTTTTTTTATCCTTCGGTTTAAATTACACGGAAATGTATAATGCCGTTGTGTGACAAACAAAAAACACGAGTGCAATGTCACAAACATTTTAGACGGCGGATCTTTGTGCTAAATAAAATTTTGTTTCAATCAGTTGTGAACAGTAGAGATTGAATAAAAATGCACTTTTCCTTTTAATAATTATAACAAGTCTTGAATAGTGTATAATAGAGAGTATAGCAGTGAATAGTATAGCAGTGTTCTTAAATTATACAAAATAAAATTTTGTTTAAATCAATTGTGAACAGCAGAGATTGAATAAAAATGCACTTCTTTTAATAATTCCAACAAGTATCCAACAAGAAAAAAGTATCAGTGTTCTTAAATTCTTCCGAGGCCTTTTTCATATTTAACATATTCATCTTCCTCATAAATGTATAAAATTCGTAGTCTAATTAACAAAGTAGTAATAAATGTCTATAGCTATTTTCATTGTTGTGTTTTGCTTCTAATGTTTCAAGTAGGTATTCACAAACCATTAATATACAGTATTAAAGTATAATATCACAATTGTTTATTAAGAATTTGTCAAGTTTTTAATCCAATATACCCAAAAATTCTAATTTAAATAACAATCTGAAGATGCGATTGAAATGAAAAATTGGGAAACCTACATACGTCAGCAAGCAGCAGAGTATGAATTAAAATTTGAAATATAAGCAGACTCATGCTGCACTTAAAATAAGTGGCTCAAACAGGGATTGGTGTTTTTGTGTGTCCAGCGAGATGAGGCGGCTCCGCTAGTGACACACATACATACATATGTATATAACATAACGACTGCTACTGTTCGTGCAGCCTCTTAGAGACGATGAGAGTTTTTTAATGCAGCGAAATTAATTGCTGCAACGCTGGCATGTTGACCACTGCATTCGCAGTAATTCAACGTTAGCTGTCTTCTGCTAGGATCAGCGAATATGTAATGCTCTTCAATGTATGATATACATTGTGATTCTTTCCCTGTCAATTTTCTATATGCACTTTTAAATAATTAATTTCGTAATATAGCGAATTTTTAGCTAATAGGTAGTGTATATAGGGTGTCCTAAATCTGTCGGAGAACTTTGACAGTATGGTTCGCTAGGACGTTTGAAGTAATTGTTTTCTTAGCGAAAATTTCCGCATCGGCTTTGTTAAGGAGTTATTAACGAAAAATGCCGACCAATCAAAGCGCGGCTACGGCTGAGAAAACCGTTGGCATTGGCTGAGCCGGAAACCGTCCGCAGTAGCCTTGCTCTGATTGGTCCATGTTTTTTGTTAACCCTCATCTGCCCCTCATTTCACGAATTGAATCTGTCCCTCGGTGTCAAATTGACACAGTGGTAAAAGATTGATGAAATAACGAAATAAACAGTTATTTTGCATTTAAAATATATATCTTGGATTTCTCGGTTATGTGTTTTGCATTAAAAAAATAAAAGTGACAAAGTTTCGGGCGAAACCTACAAATAACAGAACAGTATAGCTTATTTTGGGAAAATTGGGAAAGGGTTAATAACTCTTTAACAAAGCCGCGCAGAACATTTTCGCAAAGGAAACAATTACTTCAAATGACCTTGGGAATCACCCCTTTTTTTCAAGGAAGTTGTACATTTTTCGGACACCCTGTAAATTCTGGAAAGTAAAAGTTCTAATTTGAATAGAACTTATAAAATATAGTCATCGCTCCTATCTCCTTGCTTGCAATCGATGTAAACAATTTTGATTTTACATAAAGACCCGCAATCTCGTAATACGCTAAACAGAGATTTTCGAATATTGTGACACCAGCGAAGCGTGTAATACTGTATAAATACATACAATCTCAAACTGACTTCAGACGTGTTGAATAATTCAAACGGATGTGCAACCACTCTTGCTGGTTCTCGTATGTATATTCCACGCTGACAGTGTGACATTTCAAATTTGCAATTCTCCCCGAGGAAACAATAAAACCGGGGAGAATTATTAGAAAATAAATTACTATTTCCCACATTTCACGGCAAGCCCACGTTTTCATAGTTTCATTTCGCCTCTGTGTTAAGAAATACTGGCAATTATACTTCTTCAATGCTCCATAAAATTCATTCCAATCCGACGTAGCTGCACATATTCTCAGACCACGGATTTTATGCAATTTATGACAACAGCACATCAAATAAAGAGGAGTAAACACATTTGTTGTATTGTTTTCCACTCGGTACAATCACTATAAAAAGTTTTATTTTGCATAAGAATCTGCAGTCTAATTATCAAAAGATGTTATTAAATGGCTCTCCCCTTTTCTTACCTTCGGTTCGTTCGATAAACTGCGAACAAAACGAACAATTATGAATCCATTGTTCTTAATCGTGACTGAGCTACCTTCGCAGACAGTGAGAATTATTTTTAGAAGAATCGAGTTCACTTAAATTGGATAATTGCACGAATTAGGATTACTATCGAAAGATCCGAAGCCGAGATAAGTTTGGGAAAGGCGAGGATTGTTTGCGAGTTATGCTAATATGTAGCTTTGAAGTTCTCGGACACTCACCTCGCGAGAAAGGGTAATCCGATATTCACGACCGTACACCGTTCGCCTTTTTCGCTTTCGTTTCGTCGGCGATTTTCGCGCGTCAAACGAGTCGTTCGATTAATTAGTCGGAAAGATAGCGCACGTGACACCGTACAGTGTCTGTCTAACACTGACTCGATCCACTTGGCGAATCGCCGCGTCGCAGCACTAGCGGGCGCGCATGCGCAAACAGGTTTCCTCGAGTCAGGTGCTCAATTCGTCGATCACGTCAATTTCAAAGGAATTGAGAAACAGTGTGGGCCGAATTTGAATCGAAACAACCATTCCTGCATCTCCCGGCCGAGGGATTTATGTTTTTCAGTCTAAAATCAATTTCTGATCTCACCGAATCAATCTTATACCCGCGAGGGATCTTGTTCGGGTTATATAAACCCATTTTTGTGTCGGTGATTGTTCTCAGAAAAATATTGCACACGTATTTGTTTGTTGGCCATTGTCCACATCGAAGGGGTGGTAATAGCTCTCGAAGTTGGGGATTGAAAACTCATTATATAAGATATCTAGGAAGGGTGTAGAAAAACATTTATTTTTAACGTAAAGAAACATAAAAAAAATTGATATTTATTTCTTTTCACTACGATGCGCTATATAACAAATTAGAAACAATGGTTTCAGCAATATCGCATTACTGAGATTTCCAATATTTTTAAACACGTTTGCAGAATCCGAAAAATCTGAAAAAATACACACTAATAATAACGATGAGACAAAACGTGATACTCCGAAAACTTCAATATAAAATCGGCAATTTTATGCTTTCGGATTTTCAAAAACATCGATTTTGCAACTAAAAATTCGGAAATGATTCACTGTCATGTGTGCTATTAGGTAAAATGTTCATAAATTTTTTCGTAATTTTTTGTTGAGCAGAACAGAAGAAATAGAGCATAATTTCATTTGTCTCTATGCGACCGAACCGTCTGCGTCTGGCCAAGTATGTCGTCGCTACAACGATTCAGACTGCAGACGCATTAAAAACGCATTGAAACAATTGCATCCAGTATAACCATACCCTAATACGGTTTCGCAGCGGTTACACTTTATTCTTAATCGAACGGTACGCTTAATGGTAGATATACCGTGACCCCTACTAATATCCAGACACTCTTATAAAGACGATAACTTTTTTAATATTGTACTATACGATATGGACATTTTTGGGACGCTAGAGCAATTAGTTTGCTACAGGATGCAAAAAAAAATTTTTTCAAAAATTGCAATAGATCGGAATTGTAGTAGTAGAAATATTGTAGTAGTAGAAAAAATACTGAAAGTTGCATTTTACAACTTTTTATGTAGGCCTATATTGAAAATTTTAAAAATACGTTTTGTAGATCTGTGTCAATTAAACATATTCTGAAAATTTCGTCAAAATCGGTCGACGTTGCAATCAGCTACAAACATTTAAAGATGATAAAAATTGCAGATTTTCACGATTTTACCACGTTTTTATTAGCTCGCTTTCTTGTCTGTCTGTCTGTCTGTCTGTTGGGAGACAAATTTTTTATTGTGACACAAACATTTTCTGTGTGGCTAGAGGCATAGAGGAGATTTCAAGGTCACCTTGACTTTTTTAAATAGAATGTCCTATTTTTTGCACCATAGATCGATAGAGTATCAAATTCTGAATATAAAAGTGTTGACCTGTGATGTCCTAAACCTAATAGTTAACGAGATATTATCCAAAGAAGAAAGAAAATTATTTCGATAATATCTCGTTAACTATTACATTTAGGACATATGGACGTCAATACATTTTTCCTCAGAATTCGATAGTCTATCGATTCATGACACAGAAAGTAGATCTTTCCATTTAAAAAAATCAAGGTGACCTTGAAATCTCCTCTATACCTACACCCACGCAGAAAATGTTTATGTCACAATATAACCCCCTCTATATCGTGTAAGTTTTGTGTATAACACTTTTCCATATTATTGCAAATAACGGCAATATTCAAAGTGGACTTTGTTATTGCCCCACCCTGTATAATAAAGTTGAAATTACAATTCGTTAGGGTTTCGAATTAGAAATATAAATTTTTATATTATGATTATGAATAATCATTCTAAATATATTCATGCTTCCTGGACTAGTGCGACTCGCATATTATTTTAACTATAGTGCAGATATTCCATTAGCAATTACTGAACATATTTACAAATGACGACATCGCATATTAATTCAGCACAGTTTCAACGTTGATTTCATTCAAATGATCACATGTACAAAAACTAAACCGCTGATTAAATTATCTTAACCTCGTTACAGTTACATAACCCTTCTACTCCTTATGATTTACAATAAATCATACAGACATATTTTTATCTACAACTTATTATTTGCGTAATATACACACAGTTTCGATGATAATTTCGAGACAGAATATTGAGATTCTTGATCTGAATAGATTCCTGCCTACGCCATACTTATTTTCTGCCGCCCACGACATCCCTTCTATTCGTTTCCGCTGTGAGAATCGTTGTTTATGGTAATAACGATACCTGTACGTCCTCAGACAATTAAATATACTAATATGGTTACCCAGCATTTCAATGAATTATGAGTGCCATCGGACGATGTGGTAGGTCAGATCACTGTAAGTTACACGTTATCCCCGCGCCTACCTGTGTCTACTTGCTTATGTCGCTGAATAGCACAGGTGCTGGCAGTCTTTAATAGTATATCGTCAGTGCCTATATTATGAAATAAAAATGGTACTTACAAATTTTTTCTAATGTAGAGAACACACATGTCTTAAATCAAATCTGACCAAAATATCCTATATTTTCTAAATTTTGATTATTATTCTTATATTCTCCAATTTTTCAAATTTAACACTACCTACTGGAAACCTATTAATAGGATTTTCAATAATTGTGCTGTACCAAAAGAAAGCATAGGAATTTTCTTTTACATTGCAATCTTAAATGAAACTATTAGATGGCGTTATTGAGGGTGACTTGTTAGTTCACAATGAAAATTGCTGTTGCTATTGAAGGTTCCATTAAAATGTTTAGCCATGTACCATACATTTTTTAAAATTATGCAATAATCACCGGTCGAATTGTTTTCCAATTTGGCTTCTCTCTAGAGCTATCTATAATTATCCCACAATTTCTCAATCTCTTTTTTCCAACATTTATTCAAATAGTATATGTATATATTTAATTTTGTATTCACAAATATATTATCGTATTATAGCTACATCTAATCAAAATAAAACAATCAAAGCTGGAAGCTTGTATTCTTTAATTACCATTTTGTTGAAGATAAGTAAGTGCCCGGCGATTTATGGACGGGGATGTACACATGTAATTGTCCGCTGACAACGTGACAACGCTTTAAAATTAAAAATCTGGCTTCCTCGGACATACACCTTTTGTGTTGCAACGTCATATATTTCGCTAGCTGACCGTTCCATTTCGATAGAGTCCGCTATCGTACCGGAGCATTTTCTACAGAATTGGTACTTCAGAATCGTAGTCAGATTTTTATCGATTGTGGCTATAAGAGGAAATGACAGTATCAACAAAAATATTACAGATCATGATTTGAAAATGCAAAATAGGATATAAAAAGAATGAAATTGAACTTGGAAAATTATAACCAGACTGCGGATCTTTATGCAATTATGGCTTTTGAAAATTTTCATGAAATGCTAGGATATAAAATATGACAGAGTTTCGTACGATTTTAATTTATTTCGGATGTAAAAAGATTTACCACGGAAAATAAGATTCTATTTTATTCCACTTTCTTTAAATTCGTCTACAAAAATTGAAAATTGCATCTGCAGTCTAATTATAACATTTATACTAATTTCTTAATAACTAGACAGAGAAGACTCATTTTTACACGGATTTGCAGATTGAAAATCGCATTTTGCAGAATGCAAAAAGAATTTTGTAGAAGTGTTTATTGTTAAAAACCTGGTGAAATTTTGGATATTAATATTTCCATTTTGTAGTCGGTGTTCAATTTGATCACATTGTCACCGACGAGATTGTATAAACATCTGCAACCTGTTAATGGTAACTTAAATCAGCTGATAATTATTGTAAGTTGATTACTGATTTTTCTATAGTCGAAACCATTGATAAAACATTTTTATATTTTAATGGATTCCGTGTAGTCAGGAAACAAACAAAAAATCGTATAATGGCGTCGAAGATAAACAATTTAATTTTAAACACATTAAGGTAGAAAATTATTTGCTGTCTATAAATAATGTACTCCTTACAATTCCTTCATAGCATGTAATATAATATTACGGAAGTATAATAAATATATACAAATGTAACATTTAATATTGGCGCGTCTACGCATGATTCAGTGACGTTTCAACATGGCTGCCTAGGGGAAAACCAATACAGTGTTTCCAACTTCAGCATTGATGTTTTATCCTGAATAAGTAAATAATTGACCATTTTTATAAACATTTCTTCACTGCTACTTTATGGGACGTGTTGCATTATATTTAAATCATTGTTTTTACATTATAGTAACATTTAAAACTCCCACGTTGTCACTGTACCATCTAATATCGACTCTGGTAACAATGGCGCCAATCGCAAATGACAAAACTACGTTCTTAGAGTATGCATGGTTATATATAATTATTTTATGATGTAAATTTTATGATAGTAAATTCTTATTTTTGAAATAAATTCATTTGTAAATATTGTATTTCAGTTTCTATTTTTATGATTATAGAAACAACATATACCAACTATGCATTGCTGGTGATAACGTTCAAAATTGTGTAAAATATTACTACACGTTTGAATATGCCAAGTACATTAAGATAATACATCAGGAAATTTTTTTATAATTTATTACGTTTCTGCAACATTCACGTCGGTTCTCGATTTAACGCTTTCATAGATTTTGCATATGTGTACATACATTTATGTATACATACTCCAAGGAAGATGATGCGATAATGTATTGCAAAGAAACACCTCGTAAGCTGTTTACGTATGCGAAAACTTTCTAAAGGAACATAGTTCGCTTAACCTTACAATTTCGCGTATAGCATTATAATTAACCATTTGAACGGCACATCAAACTCAATGTTGATAATTATATTTTAACGATTGTAAATTCCATACATGATTTTCTAGGAATAACTCAAATTCAAATAATAAGCATTTTCTGCATTTATTGTATGAAACACAGATTAAATAGAAAATTTCTTCCTTGAATCATTCCAAAAAGTTGAAAATACTACAAGCGATGTTTAAAAATTTGTTAATAATTAATTTAATAATTAGTTTGAAGTAAAATATTTGATTGAGTTAATCACAGAATTCAGTTTCAAATATGAACTGAACTATTGTAATTTTTAAATTATTCTGATCTTGGTATTTATTCGAAAAACATATAAACATCTCAAGAGTATCATTACAACAACAGGATTCATTATAGAATTTTAACGGCATTGAATTTCTTTTTTCATAAATTTTTTGGTCCAACTTTTTTACAATGTCAAATAAGTTTGAAGTTGTCGAATTTAAAACTTTTTAACCATATAATTATTACCGAAATTAAATTCCAAATAATAATAATAGCTGAAAATAACAATAATCGAAAATTTTATTAAAGTTCGATTATGTTAAAAAGTAGTTCCACATCAGATTCTGCGGTAGATTATCCAAAAAATTCTAAATGTCTCCCCAGCAAGGTATGCTGTGATACGCTCTTGGCATGCAAATCCAAGGTGGTGTTGTGTGCCCCTTTGTTGACATAAAAATTAACCAATATAATCACAACGAAAACTTGATTTCAAATAAGAATAAAACAGGTGAAAATTGTATTCAAGTTTGAGTAGAATGAAAAATATTTTTACATCAGATTCTGTGATAGATCCTCCAAGAAGTTCTAGATGCTACGTTAGGACTATACGTATAAACGCAAATTGGAGTTATGTGCTTCATTATTGATATCAATATATAATTGCATATGATATAATTACCAGAGTTGGACACATTTTATTTGAAATAAGATAAGAAATAATCATTTGAAATACTGAATTATATTTAAATACTTTATACTTCTTTTATTTTACATATAACATAAAAAATTAATTTTCATTTGGCGGTTAAATCAAATAATATTTTATTTGAATATTTTTTACATCAACTACATTGTTCAAATAAAATAATAAATAATTTCACCTCAAGAAGAGGTTATTGATGTAACTAAATGAATCACTAAATTTAGATGTGCTAATGTTTGTAGTTTAATGATCAAAGTTTAGCTGCATATTCGCTTTTAAAATTGTAACACATAACAACGAAATAACTACAATTTTGGAGAGTGCGAATTATTTGAATTCTGAAATTCTGAAATTTACTGAAACTATTTGGCTGTTCAAATAAACCAACATCTGATTATTTCGAGTGACACGTAGTCAAATAAGATAATCTTTTATCTTAACGATTATTTTCCAAAGAGCTTATTTTGATTTCGATAACGCCTGAGTCCGATAATTACAATCGAAACTTAAGATAAGAATACAGCAGTTGTAAATTACATTCAAGTGTGACTACAGTAAACTATTGTAAAAAATAGTTCGACAGCAGATTCTGTGATAGACCCCCCAAGATGTACAAAATATCTCCCCAGGAAGGTACAGTTTCTTACGCTCCTGGCACCAGGTCTGTACGTGGACTGTATGTCTGCGGGATCTATCCGTGGGTTACATAGACTCTAGCTCGATGACCAGCGAGGGAGGAAGGAGCGAAGCGAGGAGTTCGTAGCAGAGGCAGTAGCAGGGAATGCGCGACGTGGTGGGAGTCGTCGTAGCTAGATGATGGTAGGGAAGGCATGGTAGTGGTGGCGGCGGCTGCGCCGGGTATTCGGCCTGGGCAGCCGGCAATTCGGTGGATGGAGAGAGAAGGGAGATCAGAATGGAATGGAAAGGTAGTCAGGTTAGCCGAGCAACGGTGGGAGAGGCTAGGGACGAGGCAAGGCAAGCGATTTAGCTGCTGCTGGTTCGGCAAGCCACGAGTTTAAGTGCCGAGGTCCCGTTGCCCGTGCCTGCACCGGGTGAGGCGTCATGAAAGCGCGCCAGTTGATCGAGTGCACCTCTCGCCGGACGAAACATCGGATTTCCTATTGTTGATTCTACGTGTTTGCCCCGCGTTCTCTGTTTCTCCGTTTTCTCCGAACTATTTTATTCGCGCGTGTCTCTCCCAGCCGCTGTTAGACTCCGTTCAAAGAAGAGAACGGGGTTAGGATATACCGATCCGTGGACAAAGGATAACCGTTCCCCGTGTGTTTTCCATGGGTTTCCCCGTTCAGTGATGGTACATGTCCCTGTTTCCGAAATGGTATCTCCATTGAACTAGGACAACGTGCGTGCTGCTAACAAGAGTATTCGATTCGATCGAAATTTAAAGTTCTCGGTGATACGCGTCATCCTCTGTGATTCAGTGGTTTTCTTTGGTTCCGTGATCATACTCCGAATGGTACCTTGACATATTGATCCCGCAGGTGTGGCCTCCACGACGGAACCAAAAAGTGATCGAAACAATGAGAACTCGTCCCTGTCAATCGGCCAGTTGCTTTTAGCCTGAACTGATATGCTCGATTTCGCGGTTGGTGTTTCACCTTGACGGTGGAGCATCGAGTGTGCCAGCTACGTTTCGGCTGATAGTTTGACAGTGAGGAGACAGAGCTCGGAGCGGAGAGACCCCTCAGGGACCGAAACGCGGATGGAACTGATTCTAATGCTTCTCACGTTCCGTATTATTTTCTATTCGCATCGTCGACGACGTCGTTAACGCAGGCCGTTTACATTCCAGGAAACAGTTGACAGTATCTAAGGGATTCTAAGGGAAACACAGACACACATAAGCGTGCGCAGGTGTTATTTACAAGTTACATATCGTTGGGTTCGTTAGCTCGCCGTTGTCTCGTCTGCGTCTGGAGGGTGGCATCCCTCCCGGTCATTATCCCATTCTAAGTGTTCCGAGCAGTACGTTCCGCGAGGAGGAAAGTCTCCTCTATTAACGGGAAGACCATAACGTCGGACATGCCTGTCGCCGACAAACCCGATCGTTCCTGGTAGATCGAATTCGACGGTTGATCGACGGTATGTCGACCGTGTTTGTAACTTTCTAGTCTGAAAACTAGGAGGGACGAATTAAAAGTTGTCGACGAAACCAGCCGTGCTGAACCAGCTTTCGCAGTCATGACGGAAGGAGGAACCAGACGAACGAGAAAAAAGAAGACCACGTGATCACCGTTCAGTTACCGAACCGCTCGATTAGGAATAACGCGAAAGACTCGGAGATCAAAGTTGACTGGCAGTTGGTTTGTGACACGACGCAGAGAAGACGCAAAACAAGTGGAAGAAGAAGAAGAAGCAGCGTGTGTTCCAGAGTCAACCAGCCAGCCAGCCGAATTAACAGTCGTCAGGGTTGCGGATGGATATGGCAGCTGTCGTTCCTTCTATCATACTTCGAACTCGCTGCTGCTGTTATCGACAGCGTGCTACCTGTCAGTTGGGCGAACAGGTGTTATCGCAAGGTGTCCAGGGCGGGATACATGATTTCTCGTGATAACAGGCAACACCGAGGGAATTTCAGTGTCGTCGATCGATCGAGGAACTGCGTAGCCGCGTTCTTACTCACGGAAAAGTGTTTGCCGGCAGGTCTTAGGCCGAGCAAGTAGACCAGAACAGAAGAGGAAGGGGGAGAGGATATTGCGGAGGAAGGAGGCTGCGGTGGATAAAATTCGTTGCGTATCCGTTGTTTCATGACTTCGTTAAGGATGAAGAGCAGCACGGCTCTCGATCAACCAAAGCCGAATTTCACCTTTTACGGCACCTTGCTTCTTTTCTTGACGCTGCTCGCTGAGGTGAGTGGAATGGTGATGGATAATCGTATGAATCTAGGACGTGTTAGTCGAATGCCAACGATTCCATGCATGCACGAGAGTGTCACACTCGAAACACGGTGGCGGTGATCACATTCACTCCGATCTGGAACGGTCTGTTTACCTGTCGATTCTTTGCTTAGGTTTAACCCTTTTCGTCTCAAGGTAACAGACCGTCGCTACCGCCGCGAAAACTCTCGCCGTGTAACGATTCATCTTTACCGCATTGTATGCTTTCGGAGGATTCTTCTGATATTGTTTTTCTCGGTCGAATCAATTCTCTTCTGTCCCATGCAATTGTTTTGTTCTACTGTCTACAGTGGGGCATTTGAAATTTGTGGCATTTCGAAAAGACGGAAAAACTATTTTAGTGTTATTTATGGGCTCAAGGTCTCTCGTAATATAGTAGGTCTTTGAATTCTTCTTAACGTCGGCTATAATATGAAATCAAAATGATCTTTATTTTCTGTCGAAACAAAATTTTTTTCGAAATTTTATATATAGAAGTTTGTATATGTTAAATACTGTTGAACTTTTGTTCGAAACAGTTTTTCTTACCGGGAACCCTTAAAAAATCGTGATAATGGAGCTTTTCCACCGAGGAGCTGGAAAAATTATTTGTGCATGTCAATTATGTTGAAATAATGTAATTTATTATTTTAATACCAAATATGTGGATATTACGAATCTTTTTAATAAGTACATATTAATATAATGTGTTTCATCAGGAAACGCGCTGCATCGCGATGGTATACCGCACATTAAAAATATGGAGTTTCTCAATTGAGTTTCTATATTGAAAATTTAAAAAATATATTTTGTATTTTAATTTTAGTAATTAAACATATTTTGGAAATATCATAATTTGTCCACTGTTGAGTCCACTAACGATTTCTGCTATTAATTTTCCTACTATCTAATCTACTAACTAAGTGGTTCTAACACATACGCTCCATGAAACGTGATAAAGAGTTTCAATGATACTAGGAGTCACGAGTCCTTTCGATTAATATACAATTTCATGCGTTCATTATGCATTGTATAATAGAATTCGCACTTTGACCCTGTCCTTATCTTCATAATTGCACGACAGAATCAATCGCCTGGTGTTTATGAATCTACAAACGTGAAGGATTCCTAGAAAATCAATTGGGAAGAATATGATTTATAGATATTGTTCTCAGAACTATTGCTTCTAAGTGTTAGCAGTATCACACTAATTTTGTTAGAAAAGTAAACGTAATTGACCGTTATACTAAAAACTGACGAGACAAGTACTGACAACTCTTTTGAATTAGTATACCTGCATTTTATTGCAACGTCAAAATTGCTCCAGTATTTCATGAAACGCTGTAAATGTAAAACATCTTTTTATTTAACAGTAACAGAGAGAGAGAAAGCCTACAAAATCTCTTTTATATATACATCTAGACATTTCGGTTAAATATTTTGACACATTAAAATAGTTTTCAAAACCGTTGCCAATATAAATAAATTATACTCCATATAATATTTGTATGGGTATAACTGACATTCAAACGACAATGAAATTATCACAAGATAATTTATTTATTTGTCTAAGTCTCTAATTAATTATCGTTCTCGACAGTTGGGAAAGTCGGGCGAGTTTCGCAATTCAGAGACAGAGATTAGCCATGCAAAAAAAAGCTATACAGAAATTGTCGGAGTTCCCCTTCACTGGATGCTAACAAATTCAATTTTATTTTATATTCAGAAAACTTATAAACTTGTAGAAAGCTTTTTTTTACATTATAATTATCGAATCTCAGTACTGTACATTTTCAAGTTCTTCTAATGTTTCTACTGTTTCAAATTACACCTACACATTTTTATCATAAATGCATAAAATCCGCTGTCTATTTATGCAGTTTCACTGCATACTACACAGTTAATTAATAAATACACATTATAAAATGTTAAGGTTAGTTTTAATTTTACATATACGAAAAACAAAATAATATTAGTGTTCCACTGAAATTGTGTATAAACTTTTCAAATCATTTAATAGAATTCTTGACAACCGAACATATTTTGCAAATCATTATGTATTGCCTTGCTATTTCAAAACTAGACTGCGGATCTTTATGCATTTATTCTATGTGCACATTTTTGAAATGTAAAAAAACATGTATAGCTGCAAACATTAATGACATCTCTATTCTGTGCTCTTACCAGAAATAATTTTCCAGTTGGTAAAGAACTTGTTCCTCAACCTGGTTTATATAAAAAATGATTCATGTTAAAATGCAAATGTAACTTTCTCTTTCTACAACCTTAAAAAGTCGAAAATAACATAAATATTAAATGTATGCAAAAGTTTGTCTTCTTCCAATTTCCCTTTAATTATATACGACATGTGTTACCAGTCAATAATTAGTTGGTTACTTTAGTCACATCGGCAGCAAATAAACAATTAGACGGAAGAGATTATAACCATTATAATTATCAGTCGTTGTAATTGAAAAAATTATAATTCTTTTAATGTTTCTCAGTTTTGTATTTGGTCCGTTTATTTTGATCGGAAACGCATAAAATCCATAGTCTACTTATAACAAAAAATAATGCAACTTTCCGAAGAATTTCTTGGAGAAAATGAAACTCGAAGCACGATGAAGGATAGAATATAGTTTAACGACTCGAGGAAAGTTTCTTCGGCGAAAGTCAGCCGCTTTGTATCCAGCGAGGTTTGCAAGAAATGAAATTGTTTTACGTTCGACCAATGGCCCACGCCCATTTCGATTGTCTTCAGCATCGAAATGGTATGCGTTCCCTTGAAATAATCGTGTATCGAGGATTGCAGACTGTGGTACAATATTACGGGAAACTATATAATAGGTCATTCACGTATGCCAACGAACAGTAAGTAGGCTAGGTGAAAGTGAATAATGCATTGATCGACGGAAAAATAATACAATGGCGAATCTTCTGTGCAGACTGTTTGAAAATTCAGTACAATTCAATGAAACAGAAGAAATCGAAACAATAAAGGACATTAGTACTTGAAAGACAATCATAATGAGATTATAGATACATTATTTTTTTGAAAATGATAGTTAATAATGAAAGTCATACTATATTTAAATGCCACATAACTTGGTTGATCATTATGTCTTTGTCTTTGCCATGTTGTTTTTCATTGTTGCTACGGATAAATGCGCAGGTAAAATATTTATAACACAATAAAAAGAGATTGAAAGAATTCAACTTATTACAATTATTAGAGGAATAATATTTCTTTGGTTCTAGTACCTTACAATTGATGCAAACAAATTTTTCCATATTGCATAGCGTGCAAGGTGTCCCAATAATGTTGTACTTCGTAGAAAGGGATGATTCCTGACGTTATTTGAAGCAACTTTTTCTTTAACACTAGGTTTACGGGACCCGTCATGATGACGGGTTCTAATATTCTTAATTTGCGATTATTAAGATTGTACAGATGCTTTCCTGAGGAATTATTTACCAAATTTATTTCTTTGGGTATATATTATTGGAAAAATGGCCAAGAATTCGGACAGACACATTCTTGTTATGTTTATAAAATAATGTGAAATAGTTATTTCTAGAGCTCCGTAAACCTAGTGTTAATATTTCCTTAACTCAGCCGCAGAGAACATTTTCGAAAAGAAAAAACATAGACCAATCAGAGCGCGGCTGCAATAGCTTACGCTGAGCCTGGCGTTGGCATTGGCCGAGTCGGAATCTGTTCGCTGTAGCCGCGCTCTGATTGGTGCGTGTTTTTCATTAATAACTCCTCAACAAAGAGAACTTTTTTGCAAAAGAAAAAGTTACTTCAAATGACCTCCGGATGTACCTCTTATATAGTGATCACTAGACTGCGGATCTTTATGCAAAATAAAAAATATCTGCATCGATCCCAAAACACAGAAACTAAATGTTCTTAAATTGATGTAATGATGTAAATTGATGTCCTTAAATTGTTTAAATATATTCGCTGCTATAAATTGTACGTATTAATTTTTATCATAAATACATAAAATCCGCAGTCCAGTGATCACAAAGGAAGGAAAATAAAAAATTCTTCCGTATCGAGTTGCATTCACCAGGGCATGAAACTTTTGGTCACAATAAGTGTATAAAATTTTGTTTCATCACAATTTAGAATTAATTTGGAGTCATCGTGCCAAGATAAAATATCAATGACTTTTGTAAACTATTCTCACTCTGATTATTTGAGCAAAGACAAAATTTGGCCGATTTGTTAGTAAATCGAATATTTTCGTTGGATACCAGGAAAATGGGAAGCAACCGTGACATTATTGGCCTAGAATTCGGGGCTCATGACCGCTTGCTAAATTAAGCGCTTACTACGAGGAACCTGTTCACCGAATAATATGTATTAGAAATAACTGAGATTGTCGACTTTGAAGTGCCGCTGAAACTGAAGCTGCATTTACGTATGCACTAAATCCTCGCCCGTTCTGCCTTGGTTTTCTTTTACCGTCAGCAGATTTTCAAGCCGTCCCGGCTTTTCCTAGCGGCTTTCCAAGCCGTACAGGAGAAGGCTAAGCTGGTGAAGATGCGGCTTAACGCATAAACTCGCCGTTTCACTCGTTAATTCCCTACGACACCCCTATCGCAACGATCAAAGGTTTTCCACTAATGTGGCGCGAACCCTTTCTGGCAGATTGTAGGCAGTTTATCCCTCCATGGGGTAAAAATAAGCTGTAAGTTTCGTTGGAAAGATTACGCTCGTCGTATATCATCCAATTAAAATTTCCACGAGCCATTTTTAAATTTATTATACAGGGCTGAGCCGGTTAAATATAACACGCTCCTTTTTTCTGATTCGTAGCAGCTTCTCCGAAACCGTACACCTGACATTTAATTAATTTTTGTAACTAAATGAGACAGGGAAGCTAATTACAGTATTTTATCCATAAATGTCCCAAAAGTCTGGCCTGTAAATGTCCCATATCTATCTCCACTACTGCGGGGTATACCCCCTTGAGGGGCCGTGAAACTCGAGAGGCCTCGGTCGCCGAGAAGTATGATATCATGCGGCTCGAGTATATCGGTGAGATCACACTAATCCGAATTTTTAACTTCTTTATTTTTCATTATTTTTTTATGGGACTTCGAAAAACGTATTCGTGGCATTTTTCTAATGCAAAATCATACCAAATATGATATAATTTCGATGATATTTACTTGTAAATGATATTTACTTTAATCGCCTATTACAAGTAAATATCATCGGAATTATATCATATTTGGTATGATTTTGCATTAGAAAAATGCCACGAGTACGTTTCTCGAAGTCCCATAAAAAAATAATGAAAAATAAAGAAGTTAGAAATTCAGATTAGTTATGTTTACACTTCTCGGCGATCGAGCTTCTCGAGCTCGGCTGTCCTTATCTACGTTCGGCAAAAGTCAAAGAATACTATCCCTGGCGCATAAATGTCCATCGGCAGACCCGTGCTGGGGACTTATATCGATAAAACACTGTATAGCTAGGATAACGTCTGCACTCTTTACACTTTTTAATGGAAACTTAATTTCTCTCACGAGTCAGTTTAATGGAAGTTTGAAATTTCTCACACATCATTAAAAATGGAAGTTTAAAATTTCTCTTGAGAAAAGCATGCTTTGATGTAACTAGCGAAATTAAATAAATGTTGTTTATCTGATTCAGATGGCAAAAATTTTAATATTTTGCTCCGCCTGAATTTATCTAGAAAAATACCAATTTTCAAGGGCACCTGATGAGACATGTGTTTAAAAAATGGAATGAACAAAAGGAATTTAACAGTTTCGTTTAATATTCAATATTTCTTATAGCCCCCCTTATTTTTTATCAAGGAAATTATACGTTTGGGCAGATATATAGTATTTACTTTTTTTTTTTACTAGATTCAATTCTATTATAAAATCAAAGAATTCTATTTTGTACAATAAATACAAATTTTCTTCGTTTAGGTAATTATGAACTACAAAGAGATTTTAATCACTGTAACTGTAAAATAAATCATAGTACAACGGGTTAAGGGTTGATACGACCTTTATACTGTAACGAAATAATGGTAAAAAGACAGATTGCGCGCGTCGTTAATATGCGACACTGTGAGAAATACAAACGGGAAAAAGTGAATATTGTTAACTCGCTGAATGAGAATATCCCATTAAAAATTGAGCGGACAGACTAATAAAACAGGCGTCGCAAGGGCAAGAGCGGGGCTTACGCGTGGTTGTCTGTCGCTTGTCACTCGACCGCGGTACGTTTGCGCATCCGGATGTGGGCCTGGAGTACATCCTGGCGTATTCAGGGAGCATGCGGTCGTTTGCAACAAAAATAGAGCAGACGGGAAAAATAAATCAGCCTGGTACAATATCTCTCAATGACACGCGTTGTATCGTGGTTGGCCTGTGCTATACACGTCACGTCAATACTATAAGACACTGTACGGGTCGTCTAATGCAAACATAAGGTTAGGATAAGGAGGAAGGTACAAGTTCTATCGAATGTTAAAAATTAATATAGTATTAAAAACTAAAAATACATTACAATTACTTCATTTAATGACAATTAAATCCTTCAGATATGGTATCAAACTCTAGCCTTCCCCTTCTACGACACTATTATCCCACGCTTCCGCCACGGGCCGGTCACGTGACGCGTTCCGTCTCTGTCTTGCATGAGTCACAATGTCACGTGACGCGTTCCGTACTGGCGGAGAGAGGGTAACTTCTTCCCCTCAATTCAAGCTCCCTCTCCTCATCTGGCAACTCTGCAAGTAAGCGATTTCATCAGATATTGCTACCAAAGAAAATGTAGAAAGCAATGGCAAAAATTAATTTCCATACATGAATTTTTCAGAAAGGACCAATGAAGCTTAAAAAAATTACAACTTCACTTATTAATAGGGATGTGATCAAGTACCTCGCAAACAGGTTCGAACCTTGATTGATGGAATTCGAACTCTCTATAAGTACTAATAAGAAAAACAGAAATAGTACTCCTAAGTATACTCGAACCTATACCAGACAGTTTCGAACCTTTTACAAGTACTTTGGTAAACGGAAATAATACTTGCAAGTATATTCGAATCTTGGTCGAACAGATTCGAAACTTTTATAAATATCGTATCGGAACCTACTATGCAGTTCTGATTTCCAAGATTCGAGTACTACTTGTGAAAGTTTCTATTACTTTCAACATCGAAGTACTTGTAAGTATATTTTCGAAACTTGTAGGTACTCATTCCGAGGTTCGATAACTACTTGTATACAATGAATACTTTTCAAGTATAATCATTGAAACTTTTATTGCTTTTAAGTAGTAATCGAAACCCATGAAATGAAACTTGGTTATTGAACTTGACTCGGATTCGTGAGTACATATTGAACTTGATCCCATCCCTACTTATTATGCAATATTTTGTAATATATTACAATTTGGATACTATTATTTAAAAATATGTATTATTTGATGAATCAATAAATTTATCACTCGAAAGTAATATCGTAGTAACTTTCTATTATCATACATTATAATGCAAATTAAATCACTTTCAATTGCGGACTTCTTTATCCCTCTCTTCTTTATTAATTCAGGAATTTAACATAACTTCATTAAATTATAATTCTACCATTAGAGCGGAGTATATGTACAATAGGACAGTACAGTAGTAGAGTAGTAGTAGAAGAATAGAGTAGTATAGTAGTAGAATAATACTACTATACAGTAGAGTACAATTAAAAATTAATTTTGTATTTCGACAAATGTTTTTAAATAATTTACGTTGTTTCAATGTAAAGTAAAACGATCCTGCCTAATCTACTTCATAGGTGCTCCATAGCACACAAACTACTTCAACTGAAAAATGTAATGTAAAACCATTAAAGAAAATCTGCGGGTCGAGGTTGTCGTATCTGTTACCCAACAGAGGCGAATTAATACACCTGGTTCTCTTTTTACACGGCGGAGGACGTGTAAAAAGCTGCGTGAAAGTACACACGTAAAACATGTTTTACAAAACCGCATAAATGTCAATGAAACGTACTTGAAAAATTATATAAGCAAAGAAAACGTGTTGAAAACCCGTGGAAAAATTCTTTATGTACAAATGTGACGTACAAAGAAAGAACCAGGAGTATTGTTGCGAAAAAGCTCATTGCGAATATTTTAAACGATAATTTCTTAAACATGTATGTATGTCATTAAGTTTAGCCATTAGAAAAAATATTGTCATACAACAGACGTGAATTTTCTGTTTTCTTTCTAAAATTAACGACAGATAAGTTGCAATGCAAAATAAGTGATAAGACAAATAATGAGAAGGCCTGTGTCGTAGTCGTATGCGATTGTTTGTACGATAGTCGTATGTAATTGTGTTATTGCTGTAACAGTGGGATTGCATTGAAATAACAATTTGATATAATTCCTGAACGATACGTGCTAGGGCAAATATGTAGAACGTAGTCGGACTTTTATTATTATTTTCTATATAGAAATTTTTTCAAGGTTATTTCGTGTTTTTAAATGGAATCCCATATTTTTGTTTTGATATTATGAACGTACAGAACAAAAACAAAAATTTCTAAAAACAAGTTCAGCATACGTCTTAGAAATGACCTTACTTTGGATTCATATCTCTTTCGTTCTTTGCGAAATAGTGACAGAATTGGCGCAGTTTAAGAAGGCAAATGTATATAACGAATAACAAACCAACGTTTCATGAAGAACAATCAAAGGAACCAGACAAACGACAATAACGATATTTTAACCATATATGCATACATTACCACATTCATTACTCTGCACAACATCGATCATACGACATACACGGCATACATAATTGCTTACATGGATAACGCACTTCAGCTAACAAATAGTTTAAGTGGACAACAAAGTTTTACGTTTTCAGAAGCTTTGAAAAATCACGTCGATTGTTTCTTCAACGGAAAGACGGCCAGTGTTTATAGTATGATGGAATATACACGAATATAACAGAATATACTAGAATATATCAGTAGGTACCAGAATATACCAGAATGTACTAGAATGTAGCTTAATGTACCCAAATATACTAAAATATACCACCAGAATATACCAGAATATACCTGAATATACTAGAATATGCCAGAATATACCAGAATATACCAGAATATACCTGAATATACTAGAATATGCCAGAATGTACCAGAATGTACCTGAATATACCAGAATATGGTAGAATATACTAGAATACAGCAGTAGGTACCAGAATGTACCAGAATGTACCCGAATATACCAGAATATACAATACTATAAAAAGGTAATACTGTGTTGCCAGAATCTTAGCAGAGTCGTAGAAAATGGTACGTAATTGACTGTGTGTGTGATTGTAACATTTTTTGGTAATAAAGAGGCAATTAATGTTGACCCGAAAATCGTATAAAGACTTTTGCAATGACCCAACAGAACGATGTTTGCGCGAGAGTTTACGATTGAAAAATCCATCATCCGGCAACAATTGCAACGAAACTCTCGAGATCCTTAGGAAGTATTACGGCAAACGTTATTATCCTCGTCATCGATTGCATTAGCCACGCGGTTGTACTTATTGAACATATACATACGTAGAGACCCACGCGAACATGCGTCTAGGTGTCAGAGTTGGACGCACATGATTATGTACGAGCTAACGGAACTCCGCGGACACTGTTTTCGAGCACAACTCAAGAGAGAGCGGAGGCCGTGGAAACGGTTCTTCGGCGACTGGCCATAAAACGCTTTTAATTTGCACCAACGTTTGTGTACACATCGATCCTACCTGTTCTTCAGGCGAAAAATTTTCACGCGCGACCATTCGCTGATCGCGCGAGAGCCCCATTGTGCCCACTTTCACAATGAGCTTGTTATCTACGCGCTGGGCGCACTTCACCGGAACACTGTTTTGTTTTTACACATAAACAACTTTGCGATCGCCGAATAACTTGCATTTTCTTCCCATATAAAAGAATTACGTTCGACCGTTTCCAGCGCTTGCACAGTGTCATTGTCAATCGTGGCTCCCCACTAACAAGGGAGGGTTATCCAATCGTAATACGCTGATTTTAATGGAAATATGTTTTAATGAAAGGGGGTGACAATGGCCCTCTAGACGAAAATTTCAAAGTCCGATTGAAAGTAATGGATTGCAAATGGTATTATAAAAGCAAGCTCTGTTAAACTCTAAAATAATCATTTTAATGCTTCAATCAACTATTATTTATACTTTAGTTTGAAATATAGGTCTACTGAAATTGAAAAGGTGAAACCATTTCGCCGTAGTGCAACAGAAAGTCATAAAGAGATTAGGGGACGCAGAATTTTTCAATCGTTACCGATATTAACTGTACGCGGTCGATCTATGAGATCGATCAGACCTTGACTGTTTTTGCACCGAGTGTACTGACTAATACAAGTTCAACCTCGAAGGACCACCTTTCCAACTCGGAAGGAAATAAAAAGGACAAGTACTATTCGATATTATATTTCCAACTATGTACAAGTCTAGCAAACGAGGGTGATGCTAGGTCTAATTGTAAGTGTGCTCTGAGACACTTCTAATAGCGATCTAGTTGCAATCTAGGTGCAATCTAACTGGAGGACCGCGAATTAGCATCCTCAACATCTTAGTCCTCCCTACCTCTTCAGAGTTTCATCCCCACTTCTTCCGGATTTCATCCCTACTTTCGGAGATTTGGGGGTGGGCGGAACTAAAACTAGGTACTTGAAGCGGGTCCAAGGATCCGCCAAGATTGCACATGCGTTCCGGCGACCGAACCTTCGATTTTCCAGATATCTGGAAATCACACGCGCTGTAGCTTCAAGCACCTAGCCGCGCCGAGCTCAAGGGACGACAACTTTAGACGTTTCATGGCAAGGGTGCCCAGATACGGGCGGCAATGTTATTAAGCTAATCAGCTAAGTGGTGATGACAGACCCAACGCCGTAGCCAAACAACAAAAAGTCACGTACCGGGCCCACTGCACAATAGCGATGTCCCTGCCATGAACGTCGTCCAGCGCGAGCCTCTACAACCGGTTTGCTGGTGCCTATGGCCACCCGAAGATCGTTTACTGCACTCATAGACCATATAAACCCATACACACGGCATCTGTACGTACTAACGTGTACAGGAAAGCCGAGAATCCAGTGAAGCAAAGATAACGGGAACATGTGAGGTAACAAGATAATTCCTAAGATAATTCCAAAATGGCTGACAGGGCAGTTCGACGCCGACGCGTGTGAATTTGATGTATATCTGATTAAACATGGATAATATGCGAAAGTTGTTAATCCTCAGAATCATCACGTTAATCCACAGAATTATTACTTGATACTTCATTATAATACCTTAATAAAACATATAGAATAAACATTTGTATCTCAAACATACTTTATATAATGTTTATTTCATGATAAAATTCCAAATTCTTTGAAATCATCCTGTCCATTCTTCCGGCGCGTCCGCTGACCCTCCCTCCCTCATAAGCCAAGCATAGGCACTGTCCTTGTGGTCCGTGGGTCGATGAGCATAGCTTATACATCTTTCGAACTTGTGACGTCAACTATCTTCGCGCGTCCATCTAGAGAAAAAACATTTAGGGTAAACTGTACTATTGCTGGCATTGCAATAGTTATTGGCACTTTTGATTTAAACGGCAAATATTAAGAATTCCTGGTATAGAAAATCATTTTTTATTGCTGCTTATTTATATTTCAAAGCAACGTTGTAAGTTTTCATAACAGAGTTCCATATATGACTGTTAGCAAATGTGCCAATGATGGTACTATTTGTTCTTGCGATTGTTATTCACTACATATATTTTGTAATAAAAGATTTATGACTCGTAAAACTGTTTAATTTTGCTGAAAAATCTCTATTAGCTTATAATAATAGAAAGTTGCGTTCGTTTAAACATTTCAAAAAAAGGACATAGGATACATAAGAAAGTGTGCCTTCTGATATCGTTAAACTTTTATCTGGAACATTTTTTATTATCACCAACAGTTTCGGAGATATTCGATTGGGTCGATTTAAACGGGACATCCTGTATAAAAGTGTTTTGTATGTAGCTAAATAATTCTATAAAACCCATCTTATCGTAAGACATCCAGAATCCCCCCGACTGCAGCCTCGCAGAACATCCTGAAGTACATATTATATATTCTGTTCCGTGATGGGACAGACACAGTGACTACTTGGTAGCAATAAGGAACGCGTTTCTTGCGAACCTTGATAAAAACTCCGACAATTGTGGGGACAAATGAACCCAGCGATACTTTCTCACACTTCAAAGTCCCACGGTGCCTGCTGTGAACTTAGTACAGTGGATACGTCAGCAAAATGACAGAAAACATATTAGCAGACGTTTCGACTACAGCCATTTTGCGTCTCGCGAAACATTTTCCGACTGTGCTGACGATCCCAAAATAATAATCTCGGGGATTCCATAAAAATGTTAATATATCAATTTCATTCGAGGAACGATGAAATTATTTCGATAAAATGACGAGTTTGGATTGATTGAGTTAATTTTTTATATGAAGCTACGCTCTTGTTATTTTCGTAAGATATTTTATGAAAATGGAATTTTAGTAAATTATAAATAGACTGCGGATCTTTATGCAAAATAAAAATGTTTTGCATTGATTGTGAGAAGCAGGAATAATACAATATAAAAACTGATTTCATCCCTTAACGACTTTGTTATATTAAGAGCAACATTACAACATTCTTGAATTTTTTAAATCTTTTTCTGTTTTATATTTCACCCAACAAATTTCTTCATAATTGCATAAAGATCCGCAGTCTAGTTATAAATATAACTTCAACGACACTGTAGGCAATATTTCCATATTGTCACTGGAACAATTTAATTATCCACAGTAAGTTTTCTTTGATTTCGAAGATGATAATGCATTGGTCAAAAACAAAACTATAAAGGCAGTAGAAGAATTTAATGATGTTGTTACATTATGTTCGATTTGTTACAATTATTAAAAGAGGAAACACATTTCTATTTACCTTCTGCTTCCCAATTGGCTTGGACAATTTTTATTTTGTATAAAAATCGTCACAATTGTCAGAGATATTGATAATGGATGACCAAAATAATCATTTGTATAAATTGACGATTCTACATTAATAATCACCAATCAATTTTTACTTAAGTCCTATCGTTTTCGTGTCAATTATTTATCGATGTTTTTTAAATTTTCATTAAGGGATCAAATAAAAAAGTTTTAAAACATGCCTTCTTTATTTTTTTTATTAGGTCGTTTGGTTCAATTATAAAAATGTTGTTCTATTTTAAAGGGCGTATGAATACTTTTTACGCTCACTGTAAATGATTATATATTAAATAATTTGAATAAATGCGAAATTTAAGTAAAAATTTAAAAGTGTCCAGAATTAATTCCACTAGTGTACATTAATAATCACCTATCGTATTCGTGTCAATTATTTATCGACGTCTGCAAATTGTATGTTCACATTCAGCAACATCGTAGACGTCGTTATTTATCACACGGCTCAAAAAATGAATTTTTCATGCTGACATAATTCGATCAGCAACCGTACGTTTCACAGATTACACAATTTTATTGCCAGATATTAACCTGTTGACTGGCGATTTTCTTATCACAAGTGCATGGACACTCTTAAAGATGCATGATATTAAGTTTACAAAGATTCTGCAGCGATAAGTAAGAAAATGGAAAGTTGGTAAAAGTTGCGTGCGAATGATGAATTAATTTCGATTCTTCTGATAACGGATGAGCATAACCGAATAAAGGTCAGTACTTTTTTACTCAAAATTTAACGCTGTTCGATATGTTGGCATAAAAAATATAGCATTCTATTTAAAAAAACGAAATTAACCTTCAAATCTCCGAAACGCCTCCACTTACAAAAAAGGTATATGAAATACGTAATGTATCTCTTCAAACCATACAACTTTTCTAGAAAAAGTTTTTTCATACAATGCATACTTTGGAAGTTATTGAGGGTGAACAAGTTGCGTGGACCACCCTGTATATGTATATGTATATTACATAATTCGTATCTGATGTCATTGTTCGGATCAATGACTACTTCCTTGATGTTCCAATTCCCTGAGAATATTCCCAGCAGCGAAAATTGTCCGACTTCCGGCATGTTCTACACTAGGGTTTATTAAGATTAAATCGCGTGCGCGATAAAAATACAAATGATGCAGGCTAGTGTAGCACGTGCACTCGACTATCTCAGAATTCTGACGTCATTTGGGGGGGAGGAGAAAGAAAATCATCAGACTGGTTCTTCTACCAAACACTATGTTTTTACCCTTCTTTTTACCATCGCTGCGCTCATTTAAACGGTCCGCATCCTGTTATCAGCTGGTTTTATAGTTATTTCCTTTTCTTGAAATCGCTGTACTGGCTAGTTTTGTGAAAGTTTATTCTACCAGTTCTTATACGGTATTATAACTGTAAATTGAATCGACTTATTGACTCGCTCAAGAACTACTATGTTAAATGCTAAACCTGAATGTGTAATATTTTTCATGACAGTTCCATGAGGTCCAGAAAATGAAAGCGAACATATTTATATATACAGTGACTCCCACTAATATTCGGACACTCTTAAAAAGACGATAACTTTTTTAATATTGTACTATACTACAACATAAATTATCTGTCATCACTTTCTCTCCGGGATTCAGTCACTTAAAATTAATTTGCTAAATCACGGTCGGAGTGAACACGGAGTCACACGACGGATTTTCGATTAAATCACCTTACAGTTACAGGATTCGATAATGGCCGAGAATGTTGCGTGACTCACCTATGCTAGTCAGTCTTGGATCCTATAAGGTAATTTAATTGAATACCCGTGTGACTGTCCGTGATATACTGTATAAGGTATACTATAATAAGGTACTATTCACAATATTTCAGTATTTTCGCGGGAAATAATGATGTACCATTCGGTCTGAAATGGAATGGGTTGCAGTTTTTACAGAAACAGAACCGGGAAAGTGAAAGTGCCAGACAAAAAATCATGGACTGTGACTTCTAGTAATTCATTTCGATATACAGATCAAACCAAACCGGATTTACAGATTACCTGTTACTAAGATGTCTTAGATTCAATATGTGCGTAAATAACGTTTACGTTTTACATGCTGCTTAACTTATTAAAATAATTATCATTTTCAGAAAGTGAGTAAGGACAATACAGGTAATTTTTTAAAACTAATTTTAAAATGGATTAGAAACATTTATTGTTTCATACGTGGATTATAAATGGAAACTTTTAATGTAAAAGGAAAAAATTCAATAATATTTAATAATTTAATGTTTGTATACATGTACAAATCGTGCTACATAATATAATTATTCTAATAATAATAATAGTAATATATGTACAATACTGTATGCATACATATAATTCTACTGTAATAATCTGGTAATTTGGTGATCAACACATTAAAATGTTTCTATGATAATTAAACTGCGGATCTTTAGGCATTTATGGTAAAATTGAGTAGATGAAATTGAAGATTGTTGAAATATTAAAAAAATTGAAGATGTCAATATATGATTTCTCCTCTATTAAAATCATCAAGGAAAGAAATAATATTCAATTTATTCATTTGTTATTAACCCTTATATCAATAACCGGGTACCCATTTTTAATTCCTTTTTAAAATTCTTTTAATAATTCTGTTGACAAACAGCAAAATTATTGCAGACTTTTATGTCCTCGGGTGATGACAGATTAATTTACATTTGAAGTATAAAAATATCTATTGAGAGAGGAACTATAAAGTGTTACATCACTGAATACCATAGAAAATCTAGGTTATTGACGTAATGATTAAAATATGATTCAATTGCAGCCTTTTGCTCGATTTAACAAATTTTTACAATGATAAAAGTCATATTACATGTAAGGAGGAAGACTGAAAGAACAGGGATGATATAATGTCAGAGCTCTAGAAGTTTTCAAAAGGTTCTGTGCAAAATATGAACTATAAAATGTTTCTAACGAAATGTTCTAAGATAAGTTGTATTTGTTAGGATCGGTAAAGACAAGTTCTTGAAAGTAAAAGTTAGAGTTTGAACTGGACCTATAACATATAAAACTAAACATTTTTCTACGACAGGAATACATTCACCAATATTAAAATCGTTCCCAATTATTGCTATAAATATCGAATGCTATTTAATGGAGAGTACTATAACGATATTAAATAATTATTACTAGACTGCGGATGTTTATGCAATTCTCAATTTTTGTAGATAAAACTTAAGTAAGTGGTACCAAATAAAATCCTACTTTCATTAGTAATAACATTTTTGAGTCCGAAATAAATAAAAATCGTACTAAATTCTGTTAAATTTGATACTCCAGCCATTTATGAAAATTTTTGCGAACTATAAATGCATAAAGATCCGCATTATTTATTTCAAATACTTATGTAAATAATGTAGAGCTGAAGGTTGTGTTTCTCTTATGGAAGCTATTTTAGTAAATGTTCTAAATAAATTGTTTTCATGGAACCTTTATTATTATATTCATTATTAGCACATTCAGTTTTTTTCAGTTTTTATGTCCTATTCAGGACTTCCTAGAAAGTTTAGTGGAGAAGAAGAAATAACAATTTTCTCCATGAGTTTCATGGAACCTGTATACTGTACTACACATTTTCTGTTTCCCAGAAACTTTAAAGTTTTTAGTTCTTATGGCAATAATCATTCGGCTCTAGTATACTCTCACATAACACAAACTTTTTCCTACATCCGTCTTCAAAGGATAATCTCCATGAATAATAAGAAACTTGGAAAGAAGAAAGCGAGATTATGAACCTTGTACCTCTTACTCACTAAAGAAAATTGCACGTTAACTTAACTTCTTAGTTTTTAGGTCACGAAGAAAATTTCCTACTCTTTTGCTACATTTTATTTTTCTAAATGAAAAGTTTATGTGCTTCTTCGCATCCCAGTAACCCAGTACCTTAAAAAATTTAGCAAACATTAAAAAATCGTTAAAGTGAAGGGACTTTTCATACCTTGTAAAATAGTTCATTTTAAAAGTTTTATTCTAAATAAAAAAACTGTACTTTATTATCGTTATTTGAACAGTTCTTTATAATGTTTTGGATGGCATCAGAAATGAATAAAGTTCCTTTATAATTATTGTTCTACTGCAGTTTTGGAAGAGTATTAGAAAATAAAGAAACGTGTAAGTAAACATAAAACAGTGAAAGTAACATGAACAACTATCTAACATCTCCATCAAGTTTAAGAATCAATTGTGTAATTTAGCAACCGAATTACCTCTATCTTTTATTTGTGTTAATAAAATAAATTGTTCAAGAACCGAAATTTTCCAATTTCCAAAAGCTTGGTTAAAGGGACATTTAGCAACCGAATTATCTCTATCTTTTATTTGTATTGATATAATAAATTGTTTAAGAACCGAAATTTTCCAATTTCCAAAAGCTTGGTTAAAGGGACATTTGGCAACTGAATTCTCTCTATTTTTTATTCGTATTGATAAAATAAACACTTTCAAATCCACATCCGAAAGTGTCAAAGTATTGCATAATTAAATTTGAAAGTCAAATTCGCAGTAGATCTTGCGGAATCAATAAATGTCGGATTAGAAACCGGATATTACGTCTAAAAATCAGCTGATGTAAAACTACAGTCAACAGGAATAACTGGGACCATTCGTTAGAAATCAATTAATCAACCACCGTTGAGAATATTTTTAATTTATGCAGTTAAGCGTTGCATCGCCGAACTGGCAGTTACGTAAAACTAAATTACGCAAAGTTCCAAGTTGCGCGACCGCGTGCAGGCCTTCATTGGACTGTCTGGAACGTGTTTCCTCGCCTAAACCCGCTCGAAAACCGTCCAGTTCTGCATTACGCTACTTCTGTTTTGATAAATTGTGTCGCGATTTCGTCACGGTTTTCGTTTTTCGCTTCTTTGCAACTTTCGAATGCGGCACTTTCCTCGTGCTGCTGTAAATGCAAAAAGGAATATTCATATTGCTGGTTTTTGCGTTCAGTGAAACCGTGTTTAGCCGATAAAGAATTCTGCTTAAGAGATCCCATTTAAACAGGAAATTAAATTACTCGTACATAGACGGCTGAATTTTTATGCAAAATACAAATTTGCCAAGTCAATGATGAGAAGCAGAGCTGTATATCGCGGTGCAGCGTTCACTTCAAATAATTATAATTTCCGTCAATTTCAGTGCGTTCGCTTTTTTAAGGACAGGTCCGTAAAGGGGACACTCGGGGCTATATCTTCATTCCTTTCAAATTTTTAAAAAAGCCTCTGCTATGAAAACATTGCATTTGTTTAAAATAATTGCAAAATAAATGGTGAAAAAACATTTTTTTCAAATGACAACATTTTTTCATTATCAGCTCCTGGAAACTCATTCTCGTCGGTTTGTTAGTTCTACTCTTCTAATTTAATGAAACTAGAGTGATACTTTCTTTGACACGTGTGTAAAATCAACAATTTTAATGTTAGATGATTGCATAAATTCGTGCCCGAATTGAAGATAAAATTCAATGGTAAAATTTTAAAGAACACAGCTTTATTAAGTCAACGATGAGAAGTAGAGATTAAATAAAAATGATCTTTTTCTTTTAATAATTTTAATAAATTGAAATAGTTGATTCGATACATATCACTCAAATATTATCGATAATTGACAAGTTTAACCCCTTGCGAGTAGAAGAAAAAAGAAAATTTATATTGTTTGTATGGCTACATTTATTTAATGCTTAAATATTGATTACATAAGAATCAAATTTTATTTCATCTAAAAAGAAAGGCGTAACATTCATATTTGTTAAACTTTGTTAAAATCTTCATGACGAGTGTGACTCGTTAAAATACGGCAAGCGGTTAACAGAAAATAGGACCGCAGGTTTGTTAAGGAAAAGATGTTCGCTAAGTTTATTGTTACAGGTTTCTAAGAGAACTGGTCGTTAATCTTTGTCACTGTAGTGTTTATCAATATATGCGCTCATATTACACGCGGCTAATTAACGGTATCTATGCAGACATTTTGTTTTACAAAAATCTTTTCAAACGTTCTCCATATTTATACAGTTCCTTGCTTTGTAGAAGAAACGGTAAACTTGTTTTAACGTCACTTCCTCACGTTATAAATCTCGACATTATGAACAACTTTTTCCTGTACAGATAATAGGCGGCCTCTTTTACCTTTTCAGGTATTCAGTCAAATAGAAATTTGTTTCCTTAACCATTTTAATGGATTGAAAATAATATAAAAATACAACTTAACCCTTAGCACTCGAGTGGCGACTCTGAGGCACCACTAAATATTGCTATATCAGTAATGTAAAATAATTGTTACGTTATTAAATTATTTTATATTATTAAATTACTGAACATTTGAGTATTACATGAGTAAATTGCATCTGTTTAATATACATAAAACGAAAAAAATCATATACATATAATGGAAATAGGGTAAACTTTACTTTACCGGACTCAACATTTTTGCCTTTCTCCTATAAATTATTATCTATTAGGTATGTAATTCAGTAGATTTGTACATGGAGAACCTGCAGATCGAAGTTTCGATCCTGTAGGATCAATGGTCCAGAAGTTATGATTGCTTAAAGGTAAGCAATTTGCAGTGTTTTTGATAGGTAAGCGCGCCGCCATATTGTTTTGTAGTGACGATCGCGCGCCGCTTACCGAGCAGAAGAAAGAAAGCAGCTTGGAAATATTCTAGGTCAGAAGAAATGTTTAGTTTTCGAGTTGAAATAGCTCCGAGTGCAAAGGGTTAAAAATAAATTCTCCTATTCGTCTTGTTGCAATTATCTACAAACTGGGTGTACGAACTCGATAAGGTATTGTCAGATAAATGCAAGCAAAAGGACAGTAGTTTCGATCAGCTGAAAGCATCCGCGAAACTTGTAGCAACAATCACTGTTCCCATAATCTGACGGTGCAATATCCTGACAAGAGCTGGATCCAACCACTAATCGTTGGATAAGATCTGCATGCGCTTAACGATCCAACTCCTCTCTTTTTTTTTATTTAAACGATCCGACTTCCTGTTTACCAGATGCTCGATACGGTCTTGGTCTTGTGTAATCTGACGATTTATGCAATGAACAAAATTCTCGTAAAGGAAAATAAGTTTGATTCGTGGCCATTTGAAATTTAATTTCAGCCAATCTTACTGTATTGATAATACTGTGCTGTATCAAGTGGTCTCATAAAAGTGGAGCTGCGCATATGCAATTTTAAATCTGTTAACAAAAATGAGCGACGATGAAATAGTAAACAAGACTGTGAATTTGAGGCGTGTATTATTAACTAACGTTTAAAAAATACAAAGGGAATTTAAATGGTATTTAACAAAACTTTAGTTTTATATTTTTAATGACTGAAACTGTTTATTCAGGAAGTGCCTTTCGTTATCATAATTTTCATAATTCATGAATATTATAAAAGATTATAGAATATTATATACATTACATTATTATCATATGCGTATGTATTATATGATAATTTATAACAAATAGTTTGAAACAGAATAAATACTTGATTCCAATTTCGAAGATTTCGCAATGACACATGATTTATAATTAATTCTTAATTACCGAAACATTTATTCGAGAAGTGTGAACAAGTGCATTTAGTTGTCATAATTTTCATAATTTATGAATACTATAAATCGTTGTAGGATATTGTATACAACACTATATTACGATTTATGACAAACAGTTTGAAATATAATAAATATTAGATTTTGCAATTCTGACAATTTAGTTATGACTCGTAATTCATAATAAACAGTTTGAAGAAACACGAGTATTGGATTGTAATTAGGGGAATTTAGTTATGATTCATTATAAAGGCGCGTGATTGTAATTAACAACAAGCCACTGGTAGTCTTTTTAGCAAAAAAAGGCCATATTTAGTTAATAAAGAAGTGAGGAATTTATTTCACTATACATATACTGATAACTATAATTAAGCTCTTTTTATCTACGTATGGATTGCATAGTCTTACTATGAATAATTGCTTTTGTCGATATTCTTTCCACACAAGTTAAATAATTCCTTCGACATAATTTTTTTTATCTTTTTTAATAGCCTTGACATAGTTCACTGTTTAAGACATAACTCTTGGTGCAATTCCTGCATTAGAAAGGCCTGCCATAATCAACCCGACGATACCTAACACCTCTTCGCTTTGCGTCCACTTAATAACATTGCTTAAACTAAATTACTTAATTCCCTGTTGTTACGATATTGCATTTGGCCATATATCTTACCGAAAGAATACACGAACTATTTACGTTTAACATTCGATGCCGAATACGATATTAATCCTTGAAGATTAACGATTTATTTAATAACATTTCGAAGTCAATTAATAATATACAATTCCTTCGCTTGTCTACAAACACGATTGCCAGGCAGTGTCGCCAGAAACAACCGGAACCGGTTGTTATTACCACGTTTTTTACCACGTTTTTATTAGCTCGCTTTCTTGTCTGTCTGTCTGTTTGTCTGTTTGTCTGTCTGTTGGGAGATAAATTTTGCAATTGATTTTAAACTAACTTCCTGATGAGCTAGAGACTTGAAATTTTAAACATAGCTCAGAACTGGATGACAATGCAATATTTAAAAAAAATTTTTTTAAAAAGCCTATGCGTTTAGGAAATATATAATATATATTAATTTGGTCATCAGAGAGGGGGTAAACTGTATTCCCCTCGATTTCCTCGATCTGGCGACAGTGTTGCCAGGTTGAGTGCCACATCAAAGCAATTCATTCAATACTATTGGGTCGGAACGAAAGTTCGTGGTGTTTGTAAATTAAAATTCGACAAAACAAAATTTACATTGAGATATTTATTCACAGTTTTATTCAATAAAACATGGTAACTACAAATTACTTTATACACTTCAAATACTTCTCGTAACAAAAGATTCTATTATAAAGATTCTATTTAATATTTTACATCAGTTTTGCGTATTATAGGTCATTCGGGAATATCTGTATATCTGAGCACACAGAGCATTATAAGTTAATAAATGCATTAATTAATGAATTATAAGTTACAAGATTATCCGAAGATTTGTAGCGTATCTGTGACCAATGTCGATCGATAGCATCGAGGCCATAGAGGTGTGTTCTTCGACACGCGAGTTTCGCGTGACGACAGCTTCGGCCATTATCCAACTTCGCCATCCATTTAGCTATTACCGTTGAATTGTCCAATTTCTGTAATTGCTATCGCCCCACTAGTTTCTAACCTATTAACTCTTCGGTTCTTATGCATGTGTGGAATATAAAAATGTATAAAGCACAGCGAGACAGGTTGAAACGTTTTATCTCATTCCGACATTGGCATTTCTGATGCATAAATTGTATAGTTCAGATATACAATAAATATGCAATAACGAAACTGTGAATCTGTATGTAAAATGAAAATTGTTTGTATTATTGGTTGTAAGGGTTGTATAAAATCGCGAACCCAGGACGAGGCATGTTTTTCAGCATGTGTATATAACTAACATAGATCTACAAAACATATATTTTAAATTTTCATTAATGAGCCCAAATAAAAAAGTTTTAGAAAATGCTTTCTTTATTTTTGCATGTAACCTGATCAATTGGAATTTTTGGAAAATCTTTTTTGCACATCATTTTGTAAACCAATGCTTCTAATTGCTTACAAACAATCAGGTCATTTAGTACAATCATAAAAGGGTTATTCTGTTTTAAAGGGCGTACGAATACTTATGAGACTGACTGTATGTCACTGGCCAATAAACGTTCTAAAATTCAGTCGGTGATACTTGTAGATTTTTATAACTTTATAAACATTAAAAAATTCTTAAACGATATTTAAAAGCGAAGCGTGCATCGCATATTTATTTCGTTAAGTATTTTTAACTTATTCTTAAAACCAATTAATTTATTTTCATTACTATGATATTTTATATAATCAAATTAAATATTGAATGAATTTTTGAAATGGTAGTAGAAATGATTTATTTGGACCGGCATGCGTGATTCCAGCTGCTGTCATCTGTTTCGCACATAAATAATATTAACGTCCTATAAATTTTCAGAAACATTATACGAAATTGTTGAAATCGACGTAGCTACGACCTTTGTGCAGACAAAGGATGCATGCAACTTACGTAATCTATTAATGGTACAGAAACGACTATACGAATGTTATATCACGAATTGTTGCCAGGAATGCGTCACTTCCTCTGCTGGTTAGATGAAAATGCGCTTGAAATCACACGTGTTACTCACTTGACATCGAGACGCGGAAGTCGCTTCATCAACGATTCACAGAGCAGACTTTCTTCCTCATTAGTCCGGAATTAACGAAGCGAAAGTGGAAATGAAATTATAATAATTCATATTGTAATGATGCTCAGGAGTAAGGATGCTCAGAACTAATAAGTAGAGTGTAGATTTTTAATTCATCGATGGCAAATTCCCACTGACATGGATTATTTGAGAGAAAAACAGGAACACAAAAATAACAAAATCATTCGCAGTAAAAGTAATGTAGGAACGCCATTAATCTTTCTTAATGCACACGTTTTCTTTTTTATAAAACTTTGTGTCTTTCTAAATAGTATTTGCACAAATTCTTTAAAACTACGTGAGATATTCGAATGGATTAAAATATTAAAAAATAAATAGTTAGTGTATGTTAGCTTTATGCATGTTTTTCAGAATGTTATTTTCAAAAACAGTTCTCGAAATCCAAAATCAGTCATCATTCTCTACTCTTAATCGATAACACAACGTTTTGAGAAACATGCATAAAGCTAACATACACTTAATACTTATTTTTTTGTTCACTACTATACCAAAGGTGATTAAGCTTATTTTTTCGAATTATATCCAAGTTCTATTGTATTAGTCTCAATTTTTTGGATAGGTATCATTTAAGTTGTTTTCAAAAATCAAACCGAAAATCAATCTTTATTCTCTACTCTTAATTGGTAACACAACATGAATGATACCTATCCAAAAAATTGAGATTAATACAGTAGAAGATGAATATAATTCACATGCGTCATGTGACCGACTCGTGTCGAAAGCGTGGGGGAATGGAGTCGTGGAAGGGGACTACAAGTCTCAATCTGGCGACTCTGCATTGGGTAACTGTAGTTAACTTTACAAACAACAAATGTGTTTGTTTACCTATAATGATATACAGTGAACCACGAAAATATTTGAACGTACTTTAAAACAGTATAACTTTTTTATGATCGGACCTGACTTTTTTGAGCAATTAGAAGAATTTACCAAATGACATGTAAAAAAGATTTTGAAAAAATTGCAATTGCTAAGAATTACATGAGAAAGTAAAAGAGGCACCATTTATAACTTCTTTATTAGAGCCCGTTATGAAAATTTAAGATATATGTTTCGTAGATGTATGTTAGTTATACACATGCTGAAAATTTCATCGTAATCGGTTGACGCAGAAAAAAAGACACACATCGAAAGATGTAAGAATCTGTGAATTTTAAGCAGAAACTGGCGTAAGCAGAAAGTCGCGAAAAACCATGATTTTCACCACATTTAACGACTTGTAGCTCTTATATACATAATAAATTTCCCAAATAATACAGATTAACACCATTAAACGACAAAATTTTTTGAACGCAGACTTCATTATTGCAACGATTTACATTAGAGCACGGAGTTAATCAGAATGGCTTCTGAATTAAATTATTTATTATTGGGCGACCAAAAAAGATGTTGTCGTTTAATGTTGTTATTCTGTATTATTTGGGGAATTTATTATACACAAAAAGGTTGACTGAACCAAGTGCTTTGACACAAATTTAAATGTCTCAAAAAGTGGAGTTAATCGATTTGACCTGTGAACGGCTCATAATAATTCTATTACCACGGGTACTTATAAATCAAGAAAACGTTGAAACAGCAAACATGTATTTAAAACGACACTAAATTATCGAGAGGAATCTCAGTGAATTTTTTAATTTTTTAATATTTATTATATTCTTCGAAGATGTAAACGTTGCCGTAAATTATGTCGATGTTTATGAAAATTCCCGCGATATTTTTAGTATGCGTCGACTGGAAACAGTATAACGAATGGATTAGACGTATGCTCAGTTCTATATGATTCATCTCGTTAAACGGTGCGTTGAACGCGGCTTCGTTCGCGTCGCGCGTTTCAATTCGGAACAATACGCCTTGCGATGCGACGTCGCGGTTCGCGCGAGCGGATGAATGACGCGTTCGCGTTCACGAGCGCGTGGCCTACAGCGCTTTGGAATTTCGCGAGACGCCTGGAATAAGCATGCCGCGACGTGCAATAATCGCATTCGCACGGCTATGTAACCGCGTGTCTATCCTTCTTTTTGAAACAGCAGCGACGTTCTGCATTTTCACATGACTGATACGAGCGGAATGTGGCACAGCCAAACGCGCGGCCGATATACACAGGGAAATTTCAAACTGGAACGATCAATTTCCATATTCCATGTTCGCTCTGAGAAGATAACGCTCCGTTATAAGTATTTTTTTCCAATTGGTAGAACACGATCTGCGGATCTTTATGCAAAATAAAAATCTGCTACTTGAATTGTAGTAACAAACTGGAGCGACAAAGAAAATTATTTTCTGTCTTAATGTGTTTGATAGGTTTAAAATAATACTATCTTGGAATCTTCCGATGTTTTTAGTGATGTTTTATTGAATATTGTATAACATTTATTATTATTAGTATTAGTTTATGGTCAATAATAAGAGTGAAATAATATAGATACTAATAACGTTAGGATAATAATGATAATTATATCCTTTCTTGAAGGTTTTTCATATGATTGATGGTAAACAAATGCATTTGTTTTGCAATGTTACATGCAAGGAGCAGAGTCGTACACGTGTAGATAATAATTAAAAAAACAACTCATATTGTTATAGTATCAAGTAATTAAAATGTAATATGTCATCATATTATTGAAATTCACTTTATGTAGTTAGACTGCAGATTTTATCCATTTACGACAAAAATCGGTGGACGTAATTTAAAACAGTAAAAAGGTTACAGTGATTTAAGAATGCTAATCTATGTATTTTTCTCAGGTTTCTCAGGTAGAAGTTTCCTTGAAAGATGCGATGATATTGAAGAAAATGTATTCTCTGCTTTCGTTACCGTTGAAAACACCGTTGATGAACAATCTGATAATTCATTAACGCAGAGTAAAATCACAGATTCCTTTAACATGTAAAGTAATATGTAAGAGCCCAGTAGATTATATTTACTATATGTATAATATAACTCATCTCCAAAAATTCAACTTTTCTTTCTTTAAAACTATTACAATCAGCAAATTATTAACTCTTGTACAAACCCCCTGTAAGTCGACTTTTCGTAGGGTAAACCTCTCTTACCCGAAGATTTCTATAAGTCGACACCTCTATATATAACTCGAAGATTTTAATTCTTCCCTTGAGATTCGAGTTATCGAGATTCGATTGTATTATGAAATATTGACTTCCGAAAAATATTGACTTCCGAATAAAAATTCAGTTGTGGAAATGTAGGAGAAGGTAGGTTTTAAATGTTGGCGTTCTGCGCTGGTCATTTACTGGAATTGTAGACATTGAAACTGTCGGAGTATAAATGTTACAGGCACGCGTTACATAAAGTGGAAATGTAGCATTTCTATACTGCGATATTGCGTATCTAGATCACAATACAGTGTCACGCGACCAGACGAGGTCGCAATCAATGGCGGAGAGGCATAAACCTTTCTGGTATTTATAGTACGCGGTTACAATGCACAATTAATCCGTGGAATTTAATCAATTATACCGGTGAAGTCTGCCTTATCAGAGCCTACAAATAGAATGATTGTTCAGGCAGAGGATGGAATTATTAATTTGTCTCACTGGTAGTTAAAAAATGACTATGTATTTAACACAATGTCATACATTAATTGTATACTGGTATAAACACTCGTTCAATCAATGACAGCGATGTTTTCCAACGATTCTTCATGCACGCTCATTTCTTTATTTTACTCAACCAAATGCACACCGCGCGGACCTTATTTACATTAGCGTCCATGCATTCGTTCACACGTGTCCGCGCAGTTGAACAATCGAAAATAAAAATCGCGCGATCGAAAACGCGCAGATTCCGCCGTGTCTGAACGGGTCCTTACTGTAATTCCTGAACGAAGCCGCGGAGAACATTTTCGCAAAGAGAAAAGTTGTTTCAAATGACGTCAGGAATCAGCCGTTTGAAGGAAGTACAATATTTTTGGGACACCCTGCATGTACGGTGGAAAAGGGAGCGTGCGAGCTCCGACTCTGCGGAAGGGTGACGACGACGAAGGGAAGAGGGATCGATATGCACCTCAGCGTCGCGACCGGATGTAGGAAGAGCAGTGCACGGGGAGAGGGTCACAGGAAATCTTTCGAAATGGAAAAACTTGGGGAAGTTGTCGCCTTAAGACGCGACGCGACGCGACGGAGGGCGTGATAGCTGATGCTCGTGCAATCAGAAGGGATTCAACGAGCCACGAAATTGGAATTAGAGCATTCATACACCGCCAGACTAAATGATAAGGCACCGTGAAAATGGGATAAGTGCTTGCCGTCAAGTACGGGGCGGACTTCGTAACTTGATCACGTCCATTATCTCCGACACCGTTCAACTAATTCGAATTAATTTGCATTTGGCGCATTATAGTTGTAGCATGACTACGCACCCACGCGACAGATTCCCTTCAATTCTAAACAGTGAAACGTACTTATTTTATTAACAATAACATTCGACGATTTTACATACTTTGTAGTCTACATATTTTCCTGTTTTATCGAATTTAACCCTTCAGGGACGACGCACAATATTCGAGGCAATGCTCAAAAGTCCAATTTTCGAAGTATGCAATTTAATTTGTGGTACTGTACGACGACTGTGCGCCTCACTGATTCTAAAAAAATATTTCCAATGTCACTAGATTGCAGATTTCATACATTTATGATAAAAATAAAACGATACTATTTAAAATAGTGAAGAAATTCAATGAATTAAGCAATATCAATATTGCTTTCAATTTATTAAAATGATTAAAGAAAGGAAACCTTTTCTATTTAGCTCCTGTTCTTTGCTATGATCGAGACGTGAGTGACAAACGGTAAAATTGTGATCGTTTTTAATATGTTCGAAGCAGGCTGTTGTGTTACTGCTGGATAACGGCATTATAGATTTGTGGCGCGCCTCTTTCCCACGTCCGTCTCACCGCTTCCGGCATACCCTGCACATACCAGCAATGGTACTTCATCAGTATTTATCGCTATAAATATCATCGGCCATGATATTGTCGTGAGACGATATTCAAATGCGATAGAAAAATTGCATTCCTCCGTTTGACCTTTATTGAGAGGAACGATCTGTGAAAAGGGTATATGTAGTTACAGCACGATGTCACCACAACATCATTTGATCTTCAATTGAAACGAGATTTTTCAAGTTGAAACTTATCACCAGACAGCGGATCTTTATGCAAAATAAACATTTTTACCTGATTTGCAACAAACTGGAGTGAAATGGAAATTTATTTTCTTTCTGAATATTTTTAATAGGTCGACAATAATATAACAGTATAATATCATATAATAATATAACAGTATAATATAATATAATATAACACTATGTATTTCTAAATTGTTCTAATCTTTTTACTGTTTTAAATTACACCTACTCATTGTTCTCATAAATGCATAAAATCTGCTGTCTACTTATCACTAGATCTACGGGATCCATCAGAATGATGGATACCAGGATTCTCATTTACGGCTGAGATTTTGAGCTTGTCAAAATCGGTAGGGAGCTCTGTTTCTAAATTGTTATCCCATGGAGAATTAGGCTTATACAGCTTTTAACCCTTAGCACTCGAATGTTGACTCTGTACCATTATTTAAAATATTGTTTACATTATTAGATATGTTGATATCTAATCGATTACTAAACATTTAGGTATTGTATGAGATATTATACCAATTTCATATCCATAAAATCCAAAAAGTCATAGGGAATGAAAATATTCTAGGTCGGAAAAAATGTTTAATTTTCGAGTTAAAATAGCTCCGGGTGCAAAGGATTAATAATGTAAATGATATTTTGAATAGTGGTACAGGAATTTTTAGCGGTGACTCTCTGAGACATTTCAAACTATTGATATCTGAGAATAAATTGACAAGTGTAAGTAAGTGTTTAAACGGAGTTATTTCTATTTTTGTTGTAGGTAACGTATTCGGCCGATCTGGCAATTGAGATACCAGGGAACTTGAGCCAAGGAGGCTCTTGGTATCGTTTAGATTACAGCCCTGCTGTCGGTTATCCACCGCCAAACACCACCATAGCCGCCACCGACATAGGCGATGATATCAAGTTCAAGGATGGTCTTCCGGGGACAAGATACGAATTTTGGTTGTATTATAGTAATAGTACCCTTCACGACTGGCGAACATGGACGGCCTCCATCACGACAGGTACATATTATGTAGACTGTAGACATACAGTGGGTGATCAAATTGTTATAGCCACTTGCATAAATTTCAAGACGGGTTTACATTAAAACAATCAATTTTTATATGAAAGCCTAACTACTGCATATTTCTTTTTTCTGTATAAAATGTTAATCTTCTTCGACTACAATATCACAACTTCACATTTGGCAACGCATCAACAATAAATACATTTTTTATATCGTGGCTCTCATAAGTGTATTATCCATTGTAAATGTAAAAATGCAAAATGAATTCCCTGCTGTAAGAAATATCGAATAACGGAACGTCGAGTGTGGGCAGCGTGCGACTCGACAGCGCGACGCGCGTACCTATCCAGGTAAAACCCAGAGCACCTAGGGGGTGCAGGTAGCGACAACGCTGGCAACAAGGGGTCTTTAGGACTAGAGATTACCTGAGCGTTCATTCTTTCAGTGATGCTCGAAGTGTACGGTTCATTGACTTCTTTAATAAATCGCACTCTTGGCGGACGGCTTCACCGTCAATAGTTGTTTTCATTCGAACGCCTGGGCAACTAGCGGCTCGCGAGCAGAGTCGCCAGATTAAGACTTGTGTCCCCACTCTACCTTCCCTTCCACGACGCTATTCCCCCACACTTCATATGATCTGGCGACACTGACCAAATGCACGAATGCTGGTTTTTTGAGGGAGCTTATCACGAAAATTGAAAACTGAATATGTTCGCGTGCAATTATAAAATAGCCCGAGAGACTTGTCTCAGGAGCTTTTATGTCTTTTTAGAGATTCACTAAATTGTATTGCTTGCCAGTCCCGGAAAGTAATGTTCTCCATTGAGCTGAGTAGGAAGAGGTTGGGGAGATTAGGAGTGTATACACGGTGTCCCACGTAACACTTTTCACGATTTTTCAAGTACTTGCGATGATCTGACAAAAAAATATTAATCTAGTATACCATGACCTTGAAGTGCCATTTAAAAAATGAAGGTGGCCTTGACAATAATAAAAAAAATGTTTTCGAACTTTTTTTTATTGTCAATCGAAAACTGATCGACTTTTGCTTAAAATTTTTTGTCAGATTATAGCAAGCACTTGAAAAATCGTGAAATGTTTTACGTGGGACACCCTGTACAAGGAGGCCGTAAATAGTTGATAGTGGGGGAATCGGTACACTAGTAGTGGAAGTTGTGAAGCGACAGCGGAGGAGTTGTCTGGGTCTGTCATAAAACAAGCCCAATTTTTAGTTGTAATTCTAAATAAAGCAATACTACTATTACATGAGTCAGAATCAATTAGTGAATTATTGTTAGTATCCCTAACGTTTCTCTATATTACTTTAGAGAGGGCTAGCTCTAAAATCGATCATTCGACGGTTTATTATTAATGTTTTCGCTAACTATTCATTGATTTTCCAGCACCGGATCCTCCGTCGAATTTGACTGTTTCCGTTCGAAATGGCAAGCACGCGGTGGTTTATTGGTCGCCACCAGCCCAGGGCAATTATTCCGGCTTCCGGTTGAGGGTGCAAAGTTTCAGCGACACCGGAAATCCAAAAACAAGCGTGATCCCTGCGGATGCAGTTCCCTATGTGCTACGAGATCTCATTCCTGGAGCAACGTACTCTCTTCAGCTGTTCACCGTGTTAGACACCAAAGAAAGCGTGGCTTACACTAGCAGAAATTTCACCACAAGTGAGTACAGAATTACTTTTTTCATATTAGGACTTGTTACTAGACTTTTTAATGACTCAGAAACTGTTATCTTAACTCATTAAGATATACATCACATAACTATAACCCTTTGTTTCATAAACTCCTTGCCGTCTAATTTTCTTTATAGTTACAGTGATTCGTCTTCATTCCGAAACATGTCGTAGAAGAGAAAAGAAAATTTATATTTTTTATATGGCTACATTTATTTTAATGCTTAAATATTGATTACAAACGAATCCAATTTTATTTCGGTTAAAAAGAAAGACGTAGCATTCATATTTGTTAGACTTTGTCCAAAATCTTCATAACGAGTGTGGCTCGTTAAAATACAGCAAGGGTTAAATAAATTACATTGTAACATTTATTGTTTACGGACAATAATAAGTAAGAAAATAATTTATATAACAGAATTGTTTCTTCAATTTTATGTACACGTATTATGTGTGGAGGTACGAAAATAATAGGACACTATGTAAATTGATTAAGCAATTGTTAAATAGTGTATACGCCTGACGCATGCTTTTTATCTTGATTTTACCAGAACCCAACACGCCTGGGAAGTTTATTGTGTGGTTCAGAAATGAAACGACCTTATTGGTCCTTTGGCAGCCGCCCTATCCTGCTGGGATTTACACTCACTACAAAGTTAGCATAGATCCTGCTGATGCCATAGAATCTGTCCTTTATGTGGAAAAGGAAGGAGAACCCCCTGGGCCAGCGCAGGCCGCCTTCAAAGGACTCGTACCTGGTAAGACACTTAAATGTATTTCAACTTTCAACCGAAACAAATTACAGTAAAGTCGCGATATTTATCCAACGGCCTGTGTTCTGCACGGAGCCATATCGTGTAGAGACATTATTTTTTTATGACCGTCTACCGCGCCGACCGCGCCGAGAGTACAGACGAAGCCGAACGTAGAAAAGGACAGCATGTAAATACGGATCGCGCGGCCGAAGCGTATCGGTGTGAACCGCTACTAATCGAATTACAAAACTTCTTTATTTTTCATTATCTTCTTATGGGACTTTCACCAACTTATTTCTGGCATTTTTCTAATTAGCATTACACCAAACACGATATAATTTCAACTGTATTTGGTGGTTTAATTGATGATGAAAGTTTCGAACGCAACGAAGAACAGCGTATGGGACATATAGTATTTTATCGATATAAGTCCCCAGCACCTGGGGTCTGCCGAGGGACATTTATGCGCCAAGGATAGTATTCTTTGACTTTTGCCGAACGTAGATAAGGACAGCCGAGCTCGAGAAGCTCGGTCGCCGAGAAGTGTAAACATAACTAATTTGAATTTCTAACTTCTTTATTTTTCATTATTTTTTTATGGGACTTCGAAAAACGTATTCGTGGCATTTTTCTAATGCAAAATCATACCAAATATGATATAATTCCGATGATATTTACTTGTAAATGATATTTACTTTAATCGCCTATTGAATTTCATCTCAAATTTTTCGTAGTATTGCATTGTAGTCTACGCATCGTGGGGATAACAGTGGAATACAGATATTTATTAAGTAACATATTTTATATTCTGTTCTATTGCTTTATGCCATTTTTGACGTAACTCATTATCAGACTGCGGATTTTATGCATTTATGACAAAAATGGAGAGGTGTAATTTCAAACACTGAAAACATTAGAAGAATTTAAATATACTATTACATTATTTTCGACCTATTAAATATATTAAGGAAGAAAATAAATTTTTATTTCACTGCAGTTTGTTGCAACTGAAGTAGAATATGTATTTTTATTTTTCATAAAGATCCGCAGTCTACTGATCATGTTATCCAATAAACCAATGAATACATATCTTAATTTTATCTTCGCATTTTAATTGAAAAAAGCTACAAACTTCGTTCCAACCGAATATTTCGAACTTGCCGAATTTTTTTCGCATTTATAGATTGTTATTAATAGACTGCGGATCTTTATGCATTTATGGCTTATGAAAATGTTCAAAAAAGGCTAGAATATAAAATTCGATAGCATTTTGTACAATTTTCATTTGTTTCGGATCTACAAAAGCTGTTCCCATTAAAAATAGGATATTATTTCATTCCACGTTCTTAAAATTTGTCGACAAAAATTAGAAAACGCATAAACATCCGCTGTCTAGTTATTAAACACTGATCTAATAATTTTTCTGTTGACTATTACAGGTAGAGCTTACAATATTTCCGTGCAGACGGTATCGGAAGATGAGACTTCAGCCCCCACGACAGCCCAGTATCGAACGGTGCCATTGCGTCCATTGAACGTTACCTTCGATAAATCTTCAATAACGTCCACGTCTTTCCGCGTCTTTTGGAATCCTTCTGACGGGATCTCCGAATTCGATAAGTATCAAATATCGTTAGGGGGCAACCGGAGACTTACACCGGTCACTAGAAATCGAGACGACGAGAGTAAATGGGAATTCAAGGATCTGGAACCGGGGAAAACGTACCAGGTTGTTGTGAAAACGGTGTCGGGCAAGGTTACTAGCTGGCCAGCTAGCGGAGACGTAACTTTAAGTAAGTCTACATATTTTCCTGTTTTATCGAATTTAACCCTTTAGGGACGACGCATAGTATTCGAGGCAATGCTCAAAAGTTCAATTTTCGAAGTATATGCAATCTAAACAAATTTTTGTTCTACTGTACGACTCCTATGCGCCACATTGACTTGCAGATTTCATACAATTATGACAAAAATAAAACGATACTATTTAAAATAGTGAAGAAATTCAATGAATTCTATTTTATATCCTAGCATTTTTTGAAAATTTTCAAAAAACCCTAATTGCATAAAGATCTGCAGTCTAATTATTAGAAATAGATATTTTTTGTATTAACTGCAGGAAACAGAAGTTACATAAAAATGTATTTCTCCTTTTAATAATTTCAATAAGTTGACAATAAGATGTCATATTCTTAAATTCCTTTAATCTCAATGTTAGTACTGTTTTAAATTTCATATGCTCATTTTTCACATAAACTGTAAAATCTGCATTGTAGTCATTTTATTAAACAATATCAAAAGTTTGTGAAATTTTTCCCGAAATTTACAAATACTTATTGTCTTCGGAGTGAATAAGAATAAATAAGTTAATACATTTTTATTATTTTGTTATCTTATTCGGAGATAGAATTTGTGGTCTACCGATCGACGTTATATGGTAATGAATTAATACAGAAATTTAATTATGATCTTGCTTTGAATTAATACAGAAAAATTATGATCTTGTTTGATCTTATTTTGAATTGATACAGAAATTTAATTTTGATCTTTTTTGATCTTGTTTTGAATTAATGCAGAAATTTAATTATGATCTTGTTTGATCTTGTTTTGAATAAATACAAAATTTTTGTGTAATTTTTTCCCGGAATTTGAAAATACTTATTGTCTTTGGAGTGAATAAGAATAAATAAGTTAATGCATTGTTATTATTTTGTTATCATATTCAGAGATAGAATTTGTGGTCTAATGATTGACGTTATATATTAGTGAATTAATACAGAAATTTAATTATGATCTTGTTTGATCTTGTTTTGAATTAATATAGAAATTTTATTTTGATCTGGTTCGATCTTGTTTTGAATTAATACAGAAATTTAATAATGTTCTTGTTTGATCTTGTTTTTCGATTAATACAGAAATTTAATTCTGATCTTGTTTGTTGACGTTGTCAGAACCATTGCCAGTACGGGACTTGCGCGCCGTTATCGACGAAAAAACTGGAATGGTAGAGGTCTCCTGGCTTCCGGACAATTCCAGTACTCAGGATAATTACAAGTTGCAGTATCACGAGGTGGAGACAGCGATAGGCGGCGACAGTAATACCCTAACTACAGATAAAACAAAAGTAACTAGCCGAACATTTAATTTACTATGTAACAGTAAATCCACACACTCTTTAACTGTTCAGATCGAAATCTCAACAAAATGTTCGAACTGAGCTCTCGCTGAACAGTGGCTTTCTGTTGGTAATTTAACATGTGTCGTCACAGCTGCAATCATCGCATCGCAATCAGCTGTAATTGCTTCGATTTGGACCAGAAATGCGATTAGAGAGAGTTGCGAACGCGATTCTGCAATCGTTTCATTGGCTCGTAGCGCGCTTACGTTCTTTTCTTCATTTTACTCGTTCATCACTTTCTCTTTCGGTTATCTCCTACCAAACTCAAGCGAAACTGCCTTGCTATTAATTAATCCGATTATATTATCAGGTTGTCGATGCGATTATATGAAATCCGGAAAAAAGGATCGTGGAAAGAGGATACCATGACAATGAATAAAAGACGATACTTTTAATGAGGTGAAAGCTTATCAGGTTGTCGAGGAATTATCGATTTTATAATTAACTTCAGTTCATAATATTCTTTATATTTTAAGTGATCGTTGATACGCTAAAAATGATTAATTTTCGCAATTATTTAATAGAAAAATTATTGTGTCACTTGAATTTTCTTCACAATGAGTGAGTTCCTTACCATCTAGAGATAGTGCACACATAATTTGGATTTGAAATAATGCTGGTTCGATTTGATCTCTTGTTGATTTGTCTGATTTTTATATTCATAAGGGTTTTAGTTATCCTCTAGTAATATGGCAAAATATAACATGGCAAAATTTAAGCTTTCTACGAAATCAAAAAATTTTTATATGTTGCCCCATGTTTGTTTATCTACATCGAACTCTTAGTTTTCAAAATACCATGGTCACCCTAGTTTTTTGTCGTAACAAACAATTTTCTGAAATCCTAAACTATTGGAAATCTTAGAGTTTGTTGTCTTTGTATTTTTCAAAATATTTGGAAAATTTGATAACTTCCGTTTCGTAGAAGTATCATAGAAAATTAATATATACAAAAATCAATTTTTTGGTCTCGAAAAAGATCGAATACCACCATAATTAAGCTACTTATGTTAAGATTACTATTTACCTATTTCTTATATCGAATTTATACTAAAAAATTAGCTGTTGTTATGCTTAATAAACTTTTATACATAATGCAGTTTACATATTGGTAAAATGAAGTAACCATTTATTAGTTAGGTAGTGCTGGAAGTTACTAAATGAAGTGGAAAATAATTTGAACTGTTCATTTGCTAAATAGACTAACTCCACAAAACTAACAGTATAGAAAAATTGATGAAATAATACATATTTAAAATTGTAAAAGCATTTGTCACTTAGCGGGAGTAAATAAACTGTAAGAAATATGTAAAATATTAAAAGTATTTATCGAATGCTTTGATAAGAGAATTGAAGTTTAAAAAGTGGAGTTAACTGCTTTGGCCAATGAATGAGTCATTTATTACTAAACTGCGGATCTTTATGCATTTATAGCAAAATTGAGCAGATAAAATTCAAAACTGTTGGAGAATTTTTTAAATTAAAGACGTCGATATATATGATTTCTCCTCCACTCTTGCAATCGATGCAGACAATTTTTATTTTGCATGAAGATCCGCAGTCTATTTATTACTATAAAGCATTTACAAAATATATCACGAAGATTTCTAATTTTCATGATACTTTTTCAGGTTACGTTAGAAGCTCTGTTACCTGGCCGGAATTACTCGATAATTGTACAAGCAATTAGTAACAAGGTCGAGTCGAACGAGACCGTTTTATATCAAGTAACTCGACCGTCGAGTCCAATTATCGAGGACCTAAAACCGATCGAGAAGGGACTGAACATTTCGTGGAAAAGCGACGTCAATTCGAGACAAGAGAAATTCGAGGTGACGCATAACAGGAACGACACTGGGGAAAGTGCAACGACGTTAACTACCGAATCCCACATTGTCTTGGAAGATCTTTATCCCGGCGCAGCTTACGAAGTTAAAGTGTTCGCCATTAGTCATTCGCTGAGGAGTGAACCGCACGACTATTTTCAAGCAGTTTGTAAGTCCCCTGCACTAAAAAGCTCGTTAAAGTATTATTTCGAAGGAAATTTATTTATATCAAATAAATGTGATAATAATGAGAATGCTTCTCTACAATACACAATATATCTAATAGTATAACTATGTTGAGGACTTCTCCTCTCGGTTTACACGTGCTTCATACGGCTTACTCTTACAACGGTTTGCAACGGACTGTCTCCAACGGAGTCTTACAACAGACTTCCGCTTTCGTGTTGCTACGCGCCTATCTATCCTACGTATCGCTAGATGGCGCGCCAAATATAAATGTACCATATCCAATAAACTAATTCTTATAATTCGAATAATAATTGAACCAACTATTTGATTTTAGTGCCGAAACCGCCAAAAAACTTGAGTTTCGAAAGGATAACGAGCAACACGGTCGTCGTGCGATGGGAAGCGCCGACAAACTCATTGTACACCGAATTCTCGATTAGATATCGAACAGAAGACGATCCGAGATGGGTCAAGTTGCCCAGTGTGAAAGATACGGAAAAGGAAGCGGAAGTGGCGGATATGACACCCGGCGAAAAATACACGATCCAAGTAAACACCGTCAGTTACGGAGTCGAGAGCCTTTATCCGCTTCAATTGAACCACACAGTTCGTAAGTAAACGAAACAATCGTTAAATAAAATATTTACACGAGAAACTCTATTATTACAGAAAAGTGTGTGGCTGGATACGCGTCCGAACGTCAAGAAAACGAATCATGTATCTTCTTCACGTAGATTTACATCGCAGTGATTCCTATAACAAATTCATGATTATTCACACCATTTCGTCGTTCTTATATTTCTATTTATAAAACGGAGAGCTACTGTGGTTCGAAAAGTACGCTCAGCATTCTTTATTTTAAAAAATAGCACATTCACTGGATTTAGACTCTTTAGTACGTCACTACACACGGAAGCAACGTGCTCGTTTAGAAATATTTACCATGTCGCATTAAAAACTAATGAGTATGTCGTGATTACAAAGAGTAATCTTATTAGCGAAGATTTATAGAGTGCACGATATGAGAAACACCCTGCATATGATTCTAGATTTTGATATAATAAATTTTACGGTAAAACAACGTCCCGCCACTTTTTGTTCGAAATATCTGCGATGATTTCTCACGACATGGATTGCACCTAATGCGCAATTTATTATACAGAGTGGTTCATAACTGGTGGACCTAACCGATTTTATAAGGAAAAATAAGTCGAAGGAAAAGAATAATATTTTTGTAATCCGGCGCTTCGGAATTTAATTAATTTGCGACCACCACAATCTTCTGATTGAAATCCTCTCGATTTTTATTTACAGAGTCATATCAAATCAATTGTACACAAAGGTCAAATCATAAGCATTGACTAATCGAAAAAAAATATTGTTTTTGCATTTGATATAATAAAACACCAGGACTTAGTTAAAGTTACCATTACTATACATATAATACAGTAATAATAAGAAGATTGCACAGTATTCATAGGATCTTTATGAAAAGAGCGCAATTGAGTATTGAACATGACTAGAAACATTTTCAATGATTTTTAAAGTAGTAAAACATTAATGCAGAACATTAAAATGTTTATAAACACGAATACAGCCAGGAATATAGTCTGCTACGAGATACGATTTACAAAAAACTTTACTTAAACGTATTACACTAGGCGAAACTTTAGTTGAAAGAAAAATCTTTATTCCTCTTTTTCAACTCTTTTTACTACATTTTTATTTTTCGCGTAGAATCATCCTATACTGCAGGCCCGGAGAACTACTTCCCCGCTGTCGCTTCATGACTCCCACTACCAGTTCCCCCACTACCACTGTTTCTACTATTTCTATTTACTATTTCATACATCATAAAATTATATAATTTAGAAATTTTAACTCCGATTTTGCTCGATGTTTACTCTTAGAATAAGATTAGGTCCGCCACTAAGTGTGCCACCGACCTGCCCTCTATAACGTGGGCAGAGGCTGTCGTTTTGGCCTTTATTTGACACCAAACGTTCGGTATCCGCCGACATGTTGTGGTCGGCAGATTCAGAACAAATATGGACCAAATCCTGTTCCAAACATTTCTTGGCACCAAAATGATCGCCTTTTGCTCCCAAAGAAATGATTGCAGACATTTGATCAGCATCTGCTCGAGCAAATTTTGCTGGTTGGGTAGAGAAAAGAGTAACACTATACTCTACATATACTGGATTGAATAATCGGTTATGAACCACCTTGTATGCGTAGAGTTTTCTGATTTCATAATTTAGAACAATTCTGAACACCTTGCATATTTATACGTTCGATTTCCAAGCAAGTATTTCAAGATTTCTAAATGTTTGCGATTTATTTCAGGTCCAAATCCTGTGGTGAACATCACGCCGATCATCGACTCGACCAATGTAACTCTCGAATGGCCCAGACCGGAAGGCAGGATCGAGACGTACGTGATAAGATGGTGGCCTTTCGACAGTCTCGAGGACATAAGGTCGAAAAATGTGACGGAGAGCAACGACGTATCCAGCGCACTTTTCGACGAGAACGCAGTGCAAAGGGTCCTCGTAGGCGACCTGATGCCAGGCGTTCAATATTCTTTCACGATCTACACGGTGTCCTACGGACTAGTCAGTGACGTCACCAATTTAACCACCAGGACAAGTACGTTCGATCATAAATCTTCTCAAAAAGTTCGTGCCTATACTATGTATATATAACCGCTACGTTTAACCGTACGCCTGACCATGAGTGCTAACACACGTTAAGAGTTTGTGTCATCATTGTTTTTCGTTACTAATAGTGTGTTCAGTGTGCCATTATTCAATCTTACACACAGACTAATTCAATCTTGGTTCGTGAACCAGTTCGTTCAGAGTATTAATATATTCAAGATACCGGTCGATAAAAACAGCATCGACAAACTTCTTTAACTTGTCTGGTCAGTTGTACCGAATCAAAAGGATTATATGGTCTATCATAATTGATTGAAACTGTTCAACTATATTCTTGTTAACAGTAATTGTCCGTGAAGAATCTCAAGTTGTAAAGGTCAACAAGATTTCATAGTCTCAGCGGCTCGTACTGAACGCCGATTGTGATGCATATGTACTCTGGTTCTATTTTTAATTTCATTCATTATCGACTAAACTAGAAAACGTAAGAGGAGCGCTTTATTTCAAGGTCCGCGGCGTTGCCAATGCTTCGAATCTGTCTATTATACAATACTTATATTTTCGAGAAATAAAAGTCTAGAATAACGAAAGAATGATGTCGTTAAATAGATCATTCGATGCATTCATTATCGTCATTTGCTCCGAGAACATAATTCATAACTACAATGTCTCATTAAATAGAATCTGTTTACAAAATACATATATCAGTTCAGAGAAATAAGAAGAATGATGTTGAAGTAGATCGTTCATTGCATTCATTATCCTAATTTCTTTCAAGAACAACATTCACAACTGAACCTCTTCACAAAATATCGAAAGAGAACTAAAGAATAATTATTGATTTCAAATTTCAAATGTTACAAAACTGTCGTCATTGTGCATACATGGCGTTGCTAGAATTGTAATTTTTCATAAGTTATGGTAGTAGGTCCATATGAACTGTTTGTTTCGAAATGCACTAACTACGTTGGAGAACTTTGTTGGTGTCTTTCGGGGAGGCTCCGTAGCGTTGGCATAGTTAGAAAGAAACGCGGTAAAGGTTTACTTAAGGAAAAGATGAGAACGCAACAAACAAGGTCTCTGAAATCCAGTGCCGCTAATCCAATCGGAAGTCGTCGTGGTGGTCGATCGAGATCAACCGGACTCCTTGACCTTGAGGTACACACCAACACCCATCCAGTCCTCGATTTTCGATCTCTATCGATTCCGGATTAGCGACGAGAACAACACGACGAAAGAGCGACTGGTTGACGACACCGACACTAAGGTGACCTTCAGCGGCCTAACACCTGGTAAACTCTACAACGTGACGGTTTGGACTGTCAGCGATAACGTGGAGAGCAGACCTCTGCTTAGGCAGGACAGACTTTGTGAGTATTTCGCGTCAACGGAGAACAACTGACGGTGATCAACTTGATTTGATATATTGGGTTGGCAAGAAAGTAATTTCGGTATTTTAAGGTGAAATAAAACCGAATTTCCTTATTCAAACGATGAACTTCAATCAATCAAAAATTTTCTTATTTATTCTTTTTTGCAAAAGATCATCGAAAAAGGGGAAAATATCTTATTCATTATAGTTCATTGCTTGAATTAAAAAATTGGGCTCTATTTCACCTTAAAATACCGAAATTACTGTCTTGCCAACCCAATAGTACAAGAGGAGTGACACTTAACTGTACCAACTAAATACTCGCGAACTACTTGTTCTATGAAAAAATGTTTCAAGTGAAAGTTGTTTGATATCGAGCAGGACATACAACGTGATAATTAATTTCTTGATGTTTCGTTTTTCATCGAAATATCAAGTGAGTTCGAATTTTTCTGTTATAGTGTGTAATATTTGACCTTACCATTCGAAAGAATATTGAATACTGAATAAACAGCTATCGAAGTATATGGGGTCGAAAGTTAATAATTCCTAGACAGCGGATGTTTATGCAAAATACAAATTTTGCATTAGAATTTTCTACAATGATTAACGAAGATAATTATTTTTTATTTGAAAACGAATGAAAATTAAATTCAGCTACATATGTATATGTATAATTGAATCACATTATAATTGATGCCCGTAATCTGTTTATTGGACATTGCATACTTTTATTTAGTCTAACTACATTATCTTTTGCAAAATAAAAATTATAATATAATATACTTAAGCAAATTTTTCAATTACTGAACATATTTTTATCTCAATAACTTTTTTATTTTACTTATTATAATTGAAAAAGAGGCAACTTTTAAGAAATTCCATATTCTTTGTTTTATTCTCATATAGACAATATAAAAACAATTGATTCCCAAAGAATTATAAGTATCAAATTATGACAGTTCTGTCCAATACTGTATACATATGCGTACATACACATACATACATTATGGTTTGAAAATTACTAGTGACATTATATCTTCTAAAAATTGAAAATTTCACCATGAATTATCCATGAGGAAAAATGTGAAATACCATATACTAGACTATAATTTTATGCATAAACATTTAAAACAAATACTCAATTTTATTTCTTGTATATATTTACTCCAAATTAATTTTCGAACTTCGATGTACGAACTGTAGATACTTTATTATTTTGTAAATATATATAATAATAAATATATATAATACACAAGGCACCACCACGAAGAAGTATTACATTAATCTCACATGATTGAAATGTTTTGGGATTTGTTTTATGCAATACTCTCCCAGAAAATAAGAGTTAGATCTGATTATAAACTGTGCTAGCTCTTGAGAGAATACTGCATGGAACCAGCACGAATTGCGTGACTCACTTAACATTTTCTTCTACATAAAATTCAGTGTGTTGTGTCAAAAGAAAAAGAAACAAACAAACAAAACGTATATGTTTTTAAACACTCACCACGCAATCCTATACTATTGCGGCTTCTGTCGAACCTTAAGCGTACATTGAGACAGTACGTGTACTCATGAAATCCCACTTAAGTACGTGGTATTTCTTAAATTGATGGCTGCAGCTTGTAGTGTCCAATATTACGTATGATGATGTAATTAACAAATAAACTCTGGAATAAGTTCCATTTGTAGATCAATTCGATTCAGAACTAAGCTAACTTCCATGAGACACCTGGTTGATGCTAAACCTGGAACACGGTTTCAGATCCCGAACCAATCACATCAATCCAAGCAATAAACATCAACGACACCAGGATCACACTAACCTGGGACATTCCTCGTGGTCAATACGACGGATTCGAGGTCCAGTACATCAACACGGAAGGGAACTATATTCAGAACATCACTTCGGTGAACCTAATCACCATCTCCGACCTAAAACCCCATAGAAACTATACTTTCACGCTGATCGTTCGTTCAGGCACGGCGTCCTCTAATCTCAGAGTTTCGAATCCACTGAGTGCTAGCTTCACTACTAGCGAATCTTATCCTGGCAAGGTGGAGAAGTTCCATCCCACGGACATCCAGCCAAGCGACATCAGCTTCGAGTGGTCTCTCCCTAGTCAGGAACAAAATGGCATCATCAGGAAATACACTATCACCTACGGACTGGAAGTAAGACTTGACATTGCTGTCGCTGTTGGTAGTGTAGCTACCCAGTCAACAAAATCTGTTCGAGCAGCTTAAGACCAATTGTCTTCAATCATATCTTGCGAGCAAAAGGCGGTCATTGATACGACATGTTTGAAATAGAATTTGGTCCTTATTTGCTCTGAATCTGCAGACCTGTCGCCAAATTCCGAGTCTAATGCGGAAACAGATGGTTCGATGTTTGGCTACAAAGTTTGGTGCCAAAATTCCATGCCAAATGGAAGCCAAATTGAGACCAAACCTTGGCCTGTCACACTACGAGTGAAGTCTACCTAGTCTTCCTCTAAGACTGACCTGCCCTCTATTTGGTCTCCATTTGGCATGGAATTTTGGCACCAAACTTTGTCGCCATATAGCGAGCCTAATGCGGAAACAGATGGGTCGGTATTTGGCGCCTAATTTGGTGTCGAATTAATACCAAATCAAGAGCAGATTGCTTGCTGGGTAATTTTCTAATTTACGAGGGTCAGTCAAAAAGTTAGCTTCCCTCGCTTGATAGCCTGTAGAGTTGCCATGAAGGTGTATCAATTGCTTCGACTTTGCAATCGCTATCCATTCGTTATCAATCATGTCTTTCTGATTGATAAGACGTAGCGTGTTCACTGGAAGTTGCGTTTAAATTGAAGGTTCTTGCTGAAATTCGTTTTCTGTGGCCAAAGAAGTACCCCTCTACTTTAATTTAAGCATTTTCCGATTCAAAGGAATGAATACATTTTCACTAAACTCTTGTTATATAATAATTAGACTGCGGATCTATATGCGCTTATGGCACGTGGAAATCTGTGAAATGCAAGAGAACGAGCATATAAATAGAACTGAATTGCGTAATTATTTTATGTTTACCACAAGGAATCCCCTACTCGATACAATACACGTCTACTTCCTTCAGATATTCATCAATTAATTCATAAAAGAAAGAATATATGTACATCAATATCCGCAGTCTAATAATAATTATCTTGAAATGTTTTTGTTTCACATAAAGATCCCCGGTATTGTCATGACTAGATTGCGGATCTCCATGCAAAATGGAAATTGTCTGCATCGATTGCAAGAAGTAGAAACCAAACTGAATGTTATTTCTTCCCTTGATGATTTTAATAGAGGAGAAATCATATATTGACATCTTCAATTTTAAAAATTTTCCAATAATTTTTTATTTTGTCTACTCAATTAATTGTGGTTGAAAGGAAGCCAGTTGCAGTCAGGAATTATACAATTGATTGAATATGTATAATTCTGTACTTTACAACCGAGCATAACCGATCGTATTTATGTTACGACTTGATACTTCATCATTTGTTAACGGGTGAATCTAACTTTATGACCGAGGCTGGTATTTTGAATTCATCGAATGATTAATAATTTGATCGATGCGTGGTTGTCAGGGTTCGGCGCACACTCAGATGCAGGACTTCAGGCCAAGCGAGTACCGCGGCATCATCAAGTCGCTTATACCGGGGAAAACGTACATCTTCCGGATCCAAGCTCAGACGAAGATCGGCTTCGGGCCTGAAGCGGTTTGGAAGCAGAAGATGCCGATCCTGGCACCACCGAAGCCACCGACCCAAGTGGTGCCAACGGAGGTCTGCAGAAGTAGCATGACGATCCAAATACGCTTCAGGAAGAATTACTTCAGCGAGCAGAACGGTGCAGTCACTTCTTATACGATCATCGTGGCTGAGGATGACAGCAAAAACGCGTCCGGCTTGGAAATGCCCAGCTGGAGGGACGTCCAGGCCTACAGTATTTGGCCTCCGTATCAGGTGATATATCCGCTAGAATTTCTGGATATCAATTCCATCTACAGGGTGAGGCACTAACTATTGCCACCTACAATAACTCCGAAAGTATGATAATAGTAGAAAAATTTTCGAAATAAAAGTTGCATCGGACAACAGGGGCCATAGTGTGGTGTTAATGTTTTGTTGCTAGGTGGAGTCAGATGGAGTCGCTTCACAGATGTGACGGCTTCCCTCACTGACTATGATTTTTGGTTCATTTAATTCCACTTCGTATAAGAGGATTTCGCTCAGCTAGAGTTCAGTTAACCAGCCACGACCGCAGGTGAATTCATATAAACGGAGTTGCACTGTAGATTCATTGAGTGTGTATCATCTTCGCGGATCGAAATGAAGCGATCACGCGCTGTGCGTCATCAGCGGATATCGCAATAGAAATGTGAAATAATTAATGCAACGATTACGCCGAGTGACTCGTTAACTTGCAAGATCACGGGCGTGGAACGCAAACAGCGAAGGAACACATGCATTCGAGACCACGCATAAGCAATGATTATGTTACGTGTGCTCTAGGACGCAATAGTCGGTTGTAGACCGCGCGTGATACAAGTCGATAGAACGAGTTCACGAGGCGCGTAGAAACTGAATCATCGATACTCTTCTATTCAAACCAAAGGATTCTAAACTGTAGTGTTAATAATATAACGAATTAAACGAGAAGTGTTGTGAGTCTTACATCAGTCTTACATCAGTCTTACAGTCTGATGATATCGGGGAAAATGATTATCAAGTGGTTAGAATGTCGGTGAAAGTGTTTATTATACCGAGTGAATTATTTTGACCACGTTCTCAAATTTTCTGTTCCCATTTTACTGAATATAATCATTAAATTGGACCATGAACATCCTACAGAACATAGTCGAAAAAGCTAGCAAGTTGTTCACGCAGGTAACGGAGAGTTTTTGCGTTAGAACAGGTTTACGCTTACTGTTAGTCGAGACACACAAGAAAATAGTAACATGCTCAGAATACTGATATCTTTAATTATGTTGTTTGTGCAGGTGATGGAACCTTACTATCCGTTTAAAAATGGCTCCGTGGAGGACTTCACGATCGGCGGCGAGAATTGCGATAACAAAATTGGTTATTGTAATGGACCGCTCAAGTCTGGTTCAACTTATCGAGTGAAAGTCCGTGCATTTACCGCACCTGATAAATTCACGGATACGAGTTACAGCTTTCCGATTCAAACAGGTGAGGACAGTCATGTAACGTCGAATGCTGGAGAGAGTTCGTTTACTTGAAGTTTTCTCAACAAACTTGCATACTGTTATAGTTAAAATCTGTTTTTCAAATAGAAACAGCTCGTTCGATAGGTTACCAAGAAAATAACAAATTTGACCAAATGACAAATGACAAATTTCACCCTTGTACCTTGCTCGCAGAGAAAAAACAAAAAATCAATTATCCAATTTTTCCTATTTAGTAGTTTTTAAAAATCCTGAAAAAATCTAACATATTTCACATATCGACTAACATATTAGGGAATTTTTTCCGATTTTTTGGTCACAAACTATGGCTGTGAATAATGAAAAACACGAGAAAATATAGATTTCATATTTAAGTTAAAAAGGGACACCTTTTATATTAATTCAGCAATCAGATATTGTCATAAACACTGTTCCCAATGTTTGTTCCTAAATTTTATGGTAGTACATAATACGAATAGAATATGCCGTTTTACGAAATTGTCAATTAAACATTTTATTTATAAAATGAATTTGAGCGTTTGGTAGACTTCTGCTGTCATTGGCAAAAGGAAAAGAGTTTTCAACGTAACAGTGTCCTTTTATGAGAAAATCTAAACGGAGCTAGGATACTTTATTTATTTTATATAACGAGTCGTGAATGAAATGAACTTATTTTACTTTCACTTGTAATTACGCTACAAAATACTGCGGATCTTTATGCAAAATACAAATTGTCTGCATCGATTGCAAGAAATAGAAACTACCCTTCCCTTAATGATTTCAATAGAGAAGAAATCATATATTGACATCTTCAATTTTTAAAATTTTTCAACAATTTTGAATTTCATCTTCTCAATTTTGCTATAAATGCCTAAAAATCCATGGTTCAGTAATAATACAAGAACTTTGTTAAATTCATATTATTTCGTGTACATGTCTGTTCAAGGATTGCTGCTGGCAGGTAAGACACACGCTTGTAAATAGTAATGTTGTATCTTTTTGACACGCAGTATTTCCAAATGTCAGTTCTGTTCATTTAAATTGAAAATATTTAAAACATCACATTTAAACTTTGCTGCATTTGTTTGCACAGATAAGGATAACACAGCCATCATAGTTGGAGTCATAGTTCCAATAGTACTCCTGCTGACTCTATTGGGTATTGGGTTGCTGGTGAGAAGACGAAGAAGTCAAGGTCGCAAAACGACCGAGACTAGAACAACCGACAACCTCTCTTTGCCAGACAGTGTTATCGAGACTAGGTACGTATTCAATGCCAGATAGGATATGAGGGTGCCCAGTGCTCACGCCCGGGTTTTTTTCTCCTCCACTTTTGTCAGTATAGACAGAGCTAGATCATCCCTACTTTTAGCATCGAACAGGACCTATATCCATATTTAGCATGTTAAAAATGGATATACATACATTCTATTCCATGCTAAAAGTAGATATACAGTGAACCACGAAAGTATTTGAACGCCCCATAGTGGGGTATTTGGCCGAAAAACGGGAATAAAATATTGTAGCGTTATTTATGAGCTTAGGGTCATAAAAAAGTAGGTCGTTGAATTCGTCTTGACGCCAGCTATAACATTATGAAATAAAAAATGTATTTTAATAACGACGCTGCGACTTTCGATGCTCATTTCTACTTAATATAATTTAATATTATAGGGCCTTAATATAATTGGGCCCTTAATGAAAATTTAAAATATATATTTTGTAGATCTATGTTAGTTATACATATGCTGAAAATCTCATCAAAATCGATTAACATACCCAAGAGCTACAAGTTGGTTAAATGTGGTGGAAATCATAGTTTTCCGCGACTTTTGGTCAGTTTCTGCTTAAAATCCACAGATTTTTACATCTTTCAATCTTATTCTTTCTTACATACTTTCTTAGATTATTCTTAGATCTACAAAACGCATATCTTAAATTTTCATTGCAGGCTCTAATAAAAAGGTTATAAATGGCGCCTCTTTTACTTTCTCATGTAATTCTTAGTAATTGCAATTTTTTCAAAATCTTTTTTGCATATCATTTGGTAAATTAATTTTTCTAATTGTTCAAAAAAGTCAGGTCGTTTGGTCCGATCATAAAAAAGTTATACTGTTTTAAAGTTCGTTCAAATACATTCGTGGTTCACTGTAAGTTCTGTTCCGTGCTAAAAGTGGGTATGATCTATCTCTGTCTACACCACTGATAAAAGTGGAGATAGAAAAACCCCGGGTGTGACCACTCTTATATCCTCTCTGTCAATACAGTAAAGTCCCAACCTAAGCCGATTCTCGGTTGTGTGCTGTGGCATAGATCGGGTTTGGATACTATTTTTTTGTGACCGCGTCGACTGCGTCGAACGTAGAAAAGAAGACAACAAAAAATAGCGTGTCGGTGAGACAATAGTGCGATAATGAAACTTCTTTATCATTTTCTTATTTTTAATGACATTTTACTAATATATTTGCGACATTTTTCTGATTAAAATGACACCAAATAAGGTAAGAGTTATGAAGGGCGACAGCTGACCCGCTGAATCCAGAGAGTCACGTCCAAATTTTTCACAGCCAAAGTGTCGCCTAGTGTGTCTATGAACCCTCCACAAACCCGCCGCGTAAATAGGATTCGGCAGGCGAAGACTGAATGGCGTTGATATGTCAGCTATACTGATATTTCGACAAAGTCAGATCGGATCCGAAGTTAAGGGTTAGCTTTCTCCCAACGAAAGGCAATCGCGGTCCATAAATTGCAAGCCCATATAGAGTCTTAGAGTAGGATTGAACTCTAATCTAACCGAAAGTGGTGTCAGGAGAGGAGTGGGAAAGTCTCTGGAGTAGCTGAAGTCAGATTAGGGACTGTCAACTCAATAGATACACGAGATGGCTTTATGGTGAAGTAGGGGGACCAAGAGGGCAGGTAGTGGCGTACCTGTAGTGTCTGAGGTGAGAAGGCCCGAAAACAGCTCAAAAACTCTGTGACTTAGGTAGAATGGTCTCTCATCAATGATGACCGCTCCCGTGGAGTAAATTGCGCACTCTGAATGTGGCCCGGGCTATAGAAAACAGAGCTGGCTCTCGAAACACGAATGGCTTGCAACCCGCTACTCAAGGGCCGAGGACCGGAACCGCCATATGATACTAAGCCCCACGCGGGCTGGTGTGCGTTAAGGAAGTGGGGAGTGCCGATCACATCCTCCTCGGTCGAACTTTTTGACTAAATGACTAAATGACTAGGTAAGGGTTAGGTGGGGCAGATGTAGTGTTACAAGCCGGGATAGAGATACAGTTTTGTTCCAATATAAGGCGAACTTTATTTAGATTATTTAAGAGATTAAGAACTACGATTGGGACTTTACTGTACTATAAACATAATTGAAATACGTTAAAAAAGAACAAGACTAATCATTTCGTTATTCTCTTCGAAACAGTCGCCCGATAAAAATCGAGGACTTCGCCGAACATTATCGCACGATGTCCGCGGATTCCGATTTCCGTTTCTCGGAGGAATTTGAAGAGTTGAAACACGTTGGACGGGACCAGCTTTGCACAGCGGCGGATTTACCGTGCAACAGACCAAAGAATCGTTTTACGAACATTTTGCCCTACGATCACAGCAGATTTAAGCTCCAGCCTGTGGATGACGAGGAAGGTTCAGATTATATCAACGCCAATTACGTTCCCGTAAGTTCTTATAAACATTGTACATAGTGTAATACTAAACTGTCGGTAATTACAGTAAATTCTCTATAGACGCGACAGCCTCGGGGGGATTTGGTCGCATCTACCGTACAGGATAGCTATTTTTTTATCTCCAAAGGCCGAGCCGAACGTAGAGAAGGACAGCGCGTGTAAAGAGAGACCGCGCGAGGCCGAAGCGACTGCGACTCTCCGCGTCTCTTCTTTCTTCCCATACGCTATCCTTCCTTGCGCCCGAAACGTTCACCGTCAATTAAACCACTAAATATAGTTGAAATTATATCGTGTTTGGTCTTTTTTAATCAGGAAAATGCCACGAATATATAGATGAAAGTTTCATAAAAAAAATGAATAATAATAAGAAAGATTAAATATGGTATTACATTGTGATTACCTTTCGTGACAGGGCCATAACTCTCCAAGGGAATTCATCGTCACACAAGGTCCATTACACTCAACCCGCGATGATTTCTGGAGAATGGTCTGGGAAAGTAATAGCAGAGCGATTGTTATGTTGACAAGGTGCATCGAGAAGGGTAGGGAAAAATGTGATCACTATTGGCCTATGGACACTCTACCGGTTTATTACGGAGATATTTGTGTCACGATATTGAACGAGACGCATTATCCAGACTGGAGTATCACGGAGTTCATGCTGTGCAGAGTAAGTACTGTAATAAATAATAAAATAATTAGGAGCATTTCATTTCAAACAAAAATTAATATTTTTGAGGTCTAATATATTGAAATATTTTAAATTAGAAAAGAATGGTCACCTTTTTTATAACTGATCAATGAAGCTGTATTCCTTAAAACTTAACCATTGAATTTTTTCATCAAATCGGGCATAAAAAATACAGACATAACACAAAGAATACAGCTCTATTAATCAGTTATATTATAGAAGTTCTTATAACAATTTTATTTTATTAAAATATTTAGAATGATATTTTTATAATGAATTTAATATTATTGAGGTATAATATATTAAAATATTTTAAATTAGAAAGGAATGGTGACTATACATGTAACTGATTAATAAAGCTGTATTCTTTAAAGTTCAACCATCGAATGTTATTTTCAAATCTATATTTTCAATCTATATAATTTTTATTTACACACCGTCGTGCAGTACAGTTTGCGACATCTATGAAAATCAGGCACGAGCTTATGCAATCTGATACGAATTATTATTGAGGAATATATTAACGAATCTTAATGTTTGTGTGCAGGGTGAGGTGAATAGGGTAATACAACACTTTCATTTTACAACGTGGCCCGACTTTGGTGTTCCGAGCCCTCCTCAGACGCTGGCCAGATTTGTGCGAGCATTTAGAGAAAAAGTTCGGTCCGACCAGAGACCAATAGTTGTGCACTGTAGCGCCGGTGTCGGTCGCAGCGGTACTTTCATCACGTTAGACAGAATCCTCCAGCAGATCCTGGTGTCCAAGCACGTCGACATTTTTGGGATCGTCTGGGCAATGAGGAAAGAACGTGTTTGGATGGTCCAAACTGAACAGCAGTACATCTGTATACACCAATGTCTTCTAGCGGTTTTGGAGGGGCAAGACATGACTGGGCCTCCCCGGGAGATTCACGACAATCAGGGATTCGAAGGTCAGTTCTACCTCTTGCGGTTACTATTTCAACTATTTACTGTTATTGTTTAACGTCGTTGTTCGATCCAGGGGGTTAAATACAGTAAAGTCTCAATCTAAGCCGACTCTCGGTTCTGTGCTGTAATAGATCGGGACCGGATTCTATTTTTTTGTGGCCGCATCGCCGAGAAGGATAAACATAACTAATTCAATAACAAAACTTCTTTATTTTTCATTACTTTTTTATGGGACTTTCACCAACATATTCGTGCCATTTTTCTAATGAAAATGATACCAAATGCGATATATTCCAATTATATTTACTTACGTTTGTTACTTGTGTAATGAATGATGAAAGTTTTGGACGCAAAGAAAGACAGCATATGTGATAAAAAGAGCTGTTCTTCCTTGCGTTCGAAACTTTCATCGATCGTGATACAAGTAAATATCATAGGATTATATCATATATGGTATCATTTTCATTAGGAAAATGTCACGAATATGTTGGTCCAAGTCCTATAAAAAATAATGAAAAATAAAGAAGTTTTGTAATTGGATTAGTAGTGGTTCACACCGGTATCGGATTACGCGGCATGTTTACACTGATCGAGGCAGCTCGAGCTTCTTGAGCCCTCGCATGATTGCTCCCCATTGGAAGGAGTAGACGAACTGACTTGGAACGGTCACCTCCGTCACGCTTAGATCGGGACTTCACTGTATATGGAGTGGGTTAGGTCAGGGTTAGGTGGGGCAGATGAAGTGTTACAAGCAGGGATAGAAATACAGTTTTGTTCCAATATAAGGCGAACTTTATTTAGATTATTTAGATCATTAAGACCTTCTTCCTCAAGAAAAAATGTTTTTATGAAACAAATATTTTAGAATCTGCATAATGGAAGTTCTATGTGAACAGGTTATTTTAAAACGTTTATTAAAAAGGGTTCCATAAGGAAAACGTTAACAAAGCTTGACTTCTAATAATTATTTAATATTATAGTTTAATATTATATTCAATCTAATCATAGTTTTATATTCTATTCAAACTATAATAAAATTACTACTTTAAGAACATTTTTTAAGAAAGTTCTACTGTCATTGCCTACAATAGAATATTTCAAAGGGGAACATAACTATTTCGATCCCTGGTGACAAACTGTTTCCTTTTTTTATGGATTATTTTGATGGGTTAAGTGATAGAAATGGGCTTACATGTTAGAGTATGAGATATTTTGGGGATGAGCTTCTCAAGCGTGAAAAGGATGCCACTCTTATTTGTTTATTATTGAAAAATTACGTGTATTATTTGAAACGTAACAATTTCAAACTTGAAATCAGGTTGTAATTCAAAATGCTGTTTATTTGAATTAAATGTTCCTGATAATTCATGAAATAAAGTGTCATTCTGCAATGGGTATTTCAGATTATTTACATTCAACTCTTATACATGGCACATTATAAGAGAAAGTACTAGTCACTTTTTTGTGTGGTTTTACGAACGACTTTGCTTTTTATAATTTTTTATCATTACACTTTGTATCTTTTCCTTTTTCATTTTCTTCTTTGTATTTCTAATGGTGATCGCTATAATCCCACTTTATATAACAAAAGGTGAACTTATTGAGTCTTTCTTTCTAAATAAATATACAAATAATATAATCACATTTTTATTCTATTATTTTAAGGAGTGTGTTTCATCTGTGTTAATTATGTTGTCCAAAAATTCAAACTGTAGTGCATGAATTGGGCAGTACAATATTGAGATAGATAATTTCCACGAACATAAACAACTTGGAAGTGTTATAATTTGAATAATTCGGTGCAGTGTTCGTCTAAAATTTTACAAATTCTTCGTGTTAAACTAGTACTGAATATAAATATTAGTAGTGATTATTCTAATTAAGAAATATGTATGTGGTGATGGTGATGGTTAACACTTGGGCAATGGTTATTGTTTCACTGACTAGCCTCTCCTGTAACAAACGACTGCAGTATTCCTTCTCAATAATTGCACTTAATTATCTTCTATCTGGTTTCTTTATCATTGGTGAGTTGGAAGTATAATTACCGTCAATATATTCTATTATATTTTGAGGGCTATTGCGATAGGACTATGCTAGGTATACCTAAATAAATATTAGGATGTATCATACTTCTAAAACCTTTTTAGTTCAGCTTTAAAAGCTTATCTTTCACCATTAAAAGTATTTAAACGCCAATTAGGATCTCCTTAATTTCCCTTTTTGAAAAAATTGGGTCCTTAGACCTCAATTTTCTAATGGTATCGGCCCTACAAGGGCAATTTTAGGATTTGCTACAGGGTCATTCCATGCCCAATGGATCACTTTTTGACGTCACCCTTGTCGATTTTCTTCTAAATGAAATATGTTGTAGTCCATGTGAAATTAGGGGGAGTTTAAGCCATCATTTTGCCGGTCTCGAATTCTCTTAGAAATGATAGGCCTTCGAAATTTGCAATTTCTGCCCATTTTGGCGAAAACGGGCCTCACTCGGGAATTTTTATCTCAGGAACTGTTTGTCCGGATGAGCTACATTTTCTTTTGTTTTATTTGGAAAGGTTGGACTATTACAAAATAATTTTTTCAACCTCGATAATAAACTTTATAATGTCGAAAAATGTAAACCGCGTTAGTTATCTTAAATGCGATTTAAGTGCTGAGCTTTCGTACGACGAAAGTTATGTATTATTTTCTTTGACTGAATAAATCTATTTACGTCTTGCTTCGACTTTCCCTCGTAATCCGTCGAGTTTTTTTACGCCGAAGCAAGAATTTTGTTTAACCGGGAAATAGTGTATTCTTTTTTTTAGTATAAGTTCGAACGTTGTTCAATTTTGAACTCCGAATTCTATTTTACTGAATTGCTAAAGATGGTCAGAAAATGTCATTTCTAAAAAAATTCGAAACCGGCAAAATGATGACCCCCTAATTTCACATCGACTACAACATATTTCATTTAGAACAAAATCAACGCGGGTGACATCCAAAAGTGATCGATTTGGCATGGAATGACCCTATACCGTTCTCAAGACTATAAGGTCCAGAAAGCAGGATTATAGGGAGAGAATACTGTACACAATCAAAATTTTTGATACGTGTATTGTCATGTACCGGAATGAGATAACGAAAAGTAGTTGATCTCACCGAAGAAAGTAGGACCTTGTAATTTAGACCTGATTAGTTACATATTGATAGTTTTGCGAACCTCTGTAGTCGAATAGAGATAGACTTTAAGGGGAATGGATACAGTAATTTGATCCAAAATGGCCCACAAAACCGAACAATGATTACCCTGGGTTTTGTATCCCATTGCAAAGGTGTTTCTGCTAAATTGTCTCACATCCATACATATTGTAGAAATCACTTCCCTTTTTGCAACCTTGTACTCCCTTTGAATCCAGGCAAGAATCGAAGCTCGGTCGAAAACACAAAGAGTCCTGCTGAGGATGAGAAGGAAAGGTGACCTTCGAACTGTGAATCCTGTGGCGATGGTAATTTCGATCCTCGCTTTTTTTCTGTAACGCATGAAGCATGTAATCCGCGACAGTCATCGAAGCACAGTAACATCGAATCTGTGACTTTCAGATATTTATTTTAACCGCAACCGCAAATATACTGTGATCTTTACATTAAAATATCATATTAGTAAACAATATTTATTCCTTTATGTCCAATGGATTTGTTTACTTAAAATTGTTACATTTTTTTAGAAACAATATTCTCTTAAGAAGGTATTCGTTTTTTACCTTTTCTATCATGATACATTGATATAATGTATTACTATAGAATCAATAACTTAAAAAAGGAAATTAATAACCTAGGTCAGTGATCGGCAAACTCATTAGTCAAAAGAGTCGAATATCTTTATAAATAATAAAATTTCTTTACAAGAACTCTATTTTTAGAAGTCGGTTAAAACTAGGTACACTGAATAAAACTAGATATCATACTTCATAATAATCTTATTTATTGATAAAAATAGAGTGGAAATTGCTCTTTATTTGAGTTTAGATATAACACATGGACTTCCATTCGTGGAAGAACTGCACTCAAATAGCTAAAGAGCCGCGGTTTGTCGACTACTGACCTAGGTGTATTCATCTATAAATTAATACGTCTCATTCTTATTCAGTTTTCTCAGATTTTTTACTCAGATTTCATTTAAATAAGTAGTAACTTTAAAACAGATTCTGTGAGACCGAATTCTTATTAGATAAGTATAAATGTAAAGGTGTGATGTTTGAACTCATAAGTGCATATATAATTGGCATTTATTAAACATCTCAATAATTAGCTTTCTATTTCGAATTAATTTTATACATTTATAGTTACAAATTATATTTAATAGCTAATCAACTTCATTCAAGTGTCTTGCACTATCGGAAATAATGATACTAATATACTTACTTACACACCATGATATCGAAATTTCGAAAATTAAAAGTAGTTGTCCAATGAAAATTTTTATCAATGAAATCTTGAAAGCGAAGTTTAGTAATAGAAACGTCTGAAACTATGCTAATTGCGATTACTTGTCTAGTAACGATCAAAACAACTCCATGTTTACTAATATTACATAATTATAATACTAACATCGACTGCTTATTGTCATTTCATGTACAGCTTCTTGCTATTAATCTCATAGTCAGATAATTTACCTATTTGCGTTATATTTCTTTCAAGTTTCAATCAATCGGTACATTTAATTAAAAAGTGCATGAATTTTAATTTTATCTTTATCCTTCTCCGATTCAGTTTGCCACGCGTATGGCCAAATTTAGGTTTCAAAACCAGGTGAGATATCTATTTTACAACAAATATGTTCTGCTTAATAAATATACAGGGTGGGGCAATAATGTCCACTTTCAATATTGCCATTATTTGTAATAATATGAAGAAATGTTATATACAAAACTTACACGGTATCGAGGGGGACATCATGTGGTGGAACTTTTATTTTTCTCGGTGGACACTCCAAGGTGAGGTGAAGGTCAACTTTCTTTTTTTCACTCAAAAAGTGAAGACTTGGTTTACAATCTAAAAATTGGTCAGAGTAACGCACGCAACCGGAGAAGACTGTTTCACATTTCTATCTGAAGCTCTAACGCTTTCTTCTATATTTTTGCAGATGATGAAGGAATAGCGGAATCGGGCATGTGATGTTCAAATTTCTCGTTGTATTCGGGAATCAACGAAGACAAGGACCTTTAAGAGGTGCCTCGACGAAGGTGGCGAAAGACAGCGAAAATAGTATTACAGTGATATTATGAGTGATATCTTGGACGATGTAGAATCACCCGTGAAAGTGTTCGATTTTGAAAAGACAAAATGTTGTTGTTAAAACCAACCATGCATTCAAGTGATACAGTTTTAATTTCGCGAAGCTCTAAGCTAGAGTGACGAGTAGCCTAAGCGACAAACGAAGACGAGAAGTGACTGAATACTCGTGTAATGTCTCGTATCAATCATCGGGAACAGTGTTTAACGGATGATACAGTTCTTGACAATAATTATTTATTTCTCCCGAAGTTTCGCCATGAAAATATGTCACGCGAATCCGAGGAAACTATCACCGTTTATTCGAACAAGCCTTTTAGTTTCCAATTTCTGGGGAAAAGTCACAGTCACTGAGAGAGGAAGAGAGAGAGAGAGAGAGAGAGAGAGAGAGAGAGTGCGAGAGAGAGAGAGAGAGAGAGAGAGAGAGAGAGAGAGAGAGTAGTAAAAAGGCTATTCCTATCTTTTCTACGATAGATAGATTCAATTCACTAATCGAATCGTACTCGAGATGTGTTTAGGACAAATTTTCCGAGAACGTGAGGTACGATTGTTGATAAAAATCGAACAAACGCAAAGAACAATGATCAAGTTTTCGTAAAGAGAGGAGATCACGATCAAAACAAAGAACTGTTTACCTTGACGGACACCAACGATGATTTTTCGTATTTTTTTTACGGTTGTTTACATATCGACGCAACGACGAAAAGACGCAGACGACGTTTTCGAACGGAGTCGACAAGTACGAACAGGAGGATGTGCGTCTGGACTGGTTCGTCACCATTTTGTAAATACGAATCGACCACTGTCGACCATTTTGAGCGATTTAGACAGCTTCGAATGCGTTGAACGAGTCCGGAACACATCGATTTCAATGTTTCCACCTTTGAAGCTCGCGTTTAGGCGTCTGTCGTGATATAGATAACTCAAAGTTGCATATCTTAAGGAATGTAACAGTGGGTTGCCACGTTTCGATCGAGAGAATTCGGTATGCGACGAAATGACGCAACGATAACTATGAAATTAACGATTTCCGTGAAAGAACTGTTGATAGAACGAGCAGGATCGCCGTTTCATGAATCATTGAAGCAAATAATAAAATCGTTTCGTGAATCATTGAAGCAAATAATAAGCTTATCCTATTAACCCTATCGATATTGCAGATTGTTTTAAATGAGTTCCGATAATGTGGTAGATTTTTTGATTGTGTTGACTAAAATATCGCAGTGGCGGATGCTCAATATACAATTAGCTAGCTGTGACTGAAGTAGTATTGTTAAAATATTTCGGATCATGATCCAATTTTCTACAAGATCAAAGACTTCTTTTTAATCACTCTGTTTGCTTATAAATTTTACTATAAATATATTATATTTTCATGGAAATGTCTATTTAATGTCGTGACGAAAATTATATTTTTCATTATACAAATGAAATAGTGCTTATTACAAATGCAGGGAAAACACAATGTAAGAAAAATGTATAAAAGTCTCCTAGTTCCATATGTAAATTATTTAGAATGATACTTTATCTCCTTTTCCGTATCATTTTGTATTTTCAAGCATTTGGATTTATTGAACTTTTATCACATTGGCTATCTGGATTCACATTATTTGAATTCTTAAGTAAATCTGCAATCTCAGGATCTTATAGTTTCCTTGTTATTGCAAGAAAACATAAATGAATACGTTATGAAAAATAATGTATTTATGTAATATGATAGTTAAACGATTACTTCACCTCATTCAAATGTGATTTGTTCTATGAAAAGCATTTATGAAAGATGTATAGAAAGTATAAAAGAAAACATTATACGTCACATCATTCCCCATTCATGTGTATCATAAACAGACTGCAGATCTTATGCATTTATGGTAAAAATGGGTAGGTACAATCTAAAGCAGGAGATAGATTAAAGGAATTAAATGTATTAGATTAAATATGGATGTTAGACTAAAAGCATCAATGTATAGGGCTAGCTTATCAAGATCATTAAAGGAAGAAACAAATGTCTGTTCGAATCTTGGTCATTGTAAACGACGCAAATCATTTTTATTTTGCATCAAAATCTGCAGTCTAATCATAAATGTTCTCATCAAGTGTTTATACATTCTTTTTTATTTTGATGAATTTTGATGTATTTATTTTATGAATACACTGGATTTTAATTTTGTAGTATTCGTCATGCTTTATTTTTCTTTCGAAGAGCTGTTAATGCATCAAAGAGTGTATCATTACTATTTAGTTATCGTTGCGAATCAAATCGTCCTCGCGTGTGGCAACCATCCGTCCAAGGGCTGTAGTAGACACTTCATTTACTAAAACATAACCTAGAATGAGGAAAAAAGAGAAGGAAGAAAAGACGAAAAAGGCTTTCGTCAAATCCTCCCTTTTCACGATAGGAGAATCATGACAGTGGGAACAAGAAACTCGCATCTTCGTAGAAGCCATATCACTTTTCACGAGAATCATTCGACGATCCGTATTATACGTATTTACTTATCTACATTCTGATCGAAATGACGATTGCTAAGCTGTTTGAGGCATTGATTCGTATGGATCGTTCACTTGTCATGGTCGTCGACGGCACTCAGCATCCAACAATTGTTTATATCATAGCTAGCAAATTAAAAATCTCACGTTTCATTCTATTTAATTTTCTACTTCATCGACTACAAATACCTAACGCATGAAAAACTGATTTTGTCCAGCAACTATTAATCAATAGTTAGGATTGATCTCTGATTTTTTTACTGAACCAAATTTTATTATTAAACTGTGGATTTTATGCATTTATGAGCAAAACGGCCATGCACAATTTAAAGCAGTGATCATATTAAAAAGATTTAAGGACATCAGTATATTAGTTATAAAAAATTTTTTATTCGGCACCTGTGTCTTGCAAACAACGCAAACATTTTGTATTTTGCATAAAGATCCGCGGTCTATTTATTATACAGCATATTATTTCGACCGAAATAGTTTTACACAATATTTTTTAACTCATTTACATTCACGCAGTTTTTTGTCCCCGTGATAAGAAAATTAATTCGTTACACTACAATACAGAATGACGATAAATAAATCGTCCATGTAAAAGAACAATAGTATTTTTTCTTATTTTCGTCAACGCATTAAACTTTTCCTTCGAATACTTGTTAAATAAGACATTTTTTATGAACGCATTTATTATATATTTTCAACAGTTTTTTGTATAATTCATGTCAGTTTAACACAAGTTTTGTTTTTCTATGAATCAATTTCTTAATGATTTCTTGGTACGGTATTTCCATAGAAACAAATGGTAGAATTTATGATATGAATGTAAAATGTTTCTTGTCACCGAATACTATTTTCTACAGGGTGTGCCAAAAATGTTGTACTTCCTTGGAAAGTAACTTTTTCCTTAGCGAAAATGTTCTCTGCGGCTTTGTTAACGAGTTATTAACGAAAAACACGGACCAATCAGAGCGCGAATACAGCGGACAGATTCCGGCTCGGAGACACGCCCCACTGAATATGACGTTGGCATTGGCCAAGCCGGAATACATCCTCTATTGCCGCGTCCTGATTGGCCAGTGTTTTTCGTTAATAACTCCTTAAAAAAGTCCCGGAGAACATTTTCGCAAAGGGAAAAGTTACTTCAAATGACTTCAGGAATCATCCCCTTCAAGGAAGTACATTTTCGTAAAATATCGCTACACCCTATATCAAAAGTTGTTCTTTTCTTTGCAAAAGGAAACTTAAGATTCTGCAACAAATGTTAAGGTATTTTAATCAAGAATTGTACAGTGTATTTAATTATGGTATTATTTTTGAAAATTCTATGCCAAGAAGTTTAAATGTCTTTTTTTACATCGAATTGTAGATTTATGTAGCATTTATCGCTTTCTTTTTGTAATATAGTATACGAATAGATTTGGTTACATGAACAAGACATACGTGTTTAAGACAGTAGTCGTTGAATAGATGATTAAATTGAATTCCGTGTAACTTCGAATGCTGAAAAACTTCTGAAAACCTGAGAACAATAAATCTTTTTGATTTAATTGTTGTTAATGGTTTTTCATTTCAAAATGTTCTTATTTCTAAACGAAGCTGATTGTCTAGTGATATGTCTTTATGAGATTTCGCTCAACGAATCCGTAAGAATATTTTTATGAAAATGAGATCAACACCGACGTTATTATTAAACAGCGGATTTTATGCAGTTAAATCAGTAAAAAAACTAGAAGAAAAAATTTAAGCATATTCTTATACTATTTTCAATTTATTTTTATTTTTTTATTTGACTCCAGTTTGTTACAATTCGGGTAGATATTTTCTATTTTGCAAAAAGACGGTTCAATTATTATGACAATTTTTCCGAATGCAACTGAAAGTTGTGAAAACACCATGATTGATCTCGTTTTCATAAAAATCGTCTAGCGTGCTCGTTGATAAGAATTTTATGGAAAATGTACTGCAGAGAATTTGTCTATCACAGTAACAATAATTGACCGATGGATTTGTGAAAACCACCGACAAGCGATGCAATCGAACGTGCCAGAGAATCCGGTCGTCACTTCCGGTACTTAGTGTCAGGTTCTCTCGATACAAGGACGCGTACTTAATTTTGTAATTGTGAAGAGAAGTAAAATTTCAAGTGTTTAGGAGCGACCAGGGAAACCGATCAATCTCAGCAGGGTCAAACGAATTCTCTCCATCGGGTTTTCCTGGAAGGAAACGACAGGAAAGCCTCTGTACGAGGCATTGAAAATTCAACCATACACTGTATTTTTGGAAGAATGTTTGTATATCGCTTAAAAACATGTAACGAGTCCGCAGATTTTTCAATGTTTCGCATGTATCGCGACAACTCTATCGGGATAAATTTTACTTTACCGGACTTGAAATTTTTGCCTTTCTCCTATAGGTTATTATGTATTTGGTATATAATCCAGTAGATTTGTACCCGGAGAACCTGCAGATCGAAGTTTCGATCCTGTGGGATTAATGGTTCAGGAGTTATGGTTGCTTAAAGTTAAGCAATTTCCAGTGTTTTTGACAGGCAAAGGCGCTGCCATATTGGTTTTTAGTGACGTTCGCGCGCCGCTTACCAAGCAGAACCGCTAGATGGCAGCACGGATACAGTAATATCGCTAACATAGAGAAAATATCTCAGAAAATGTTTGAGAAGAAGGCCTGGCGGTCGGATCTTGCCGCCTCCACATGTACCTAATCCCAATCTAACCTCAAATTAGTAAGTAATAGCCCTAAATTGTATTTTTTAACCCAGACCTAACCCAGACCAGTTAAAACGCAACATCGTGGCCATGTCTTCCAAAATTCAAACAATAATCGCAAAACCGTGTTGCCATCTAGCGGCTCTGCTCCGTAAGCGGCGCGCGATCATAGCTACAAACCAATATCGGTCAAAAACACGGCAAATTGCTCAACTTGAAGCGACCATAACTTCTGAACCATTGATCCTACAGGATCGAGACTTTGATCTGCAGGTTCCCCGGGTACAAATCTACTGGATTGCATACCAAATACATAATCATTTATAGAAGAAAGGCAAAAATTTTGAGTCCGGTAAAGTAAAGAGCAGCCCTCTATTGTATTTGTATTAGAGACAAACACGTCTAGCTAATTCAATGTCGTTATCGATCGGCTTGTGTTCGATGCTACTCCATAGTTGGTCCGCCTAAATCATTCAATTCGCATAAGATTATCACCATACATATAACAACCTTGCCTAGAATTTTCGATGTGAATCACTGTCTGATTGTACTGTAACAATAATGGAAAGTTTTATTGTTTAAATTAAGAAAGAGACATTCGTTCTCCTTCTGACGATATATTCAGATGAAGACGTACTTTTTTTATATTATGTGGTTACATATCTTTGAACGATTGAAACATCAGGACAATTAAACAATTCTTTTGTGTATGAAATTATGTTCATCTTATTTTATGGTATTTAGGTAGTATTCGCTGACAATTTTAGCCAAATATCTGGAAATGGAAGGACATGGCAACCATACCTTCTCAACGCTATTTTTTAATCTTACATTCAACTTGACAAGATAAGCTAGTACTTGTTGAAAATGATTAAAAACAAATTAATCTTTTACGAGAAGGCATCATATTTTAACTAAGTATGCAATTATCGATATAAATGTTCAATTTGGTTTGTTAGTTACCTACTCGATAATAGTCTTAAGAATATTACTGCAAAATTTTATCCAAATTGATCCAGTGGATTTTGAAACCTTCATCTCGAGAAGGCAATACGATCTAAATGATTTTTAATACCTATTTTCAATCCCAGAAACAAATAATCTTGATTGTTATATATAGACAGCGGATCTTCATGCAAAATAAAAATTGTCTGCATCGATTGCAAGAAATAGAAACTAAATTGAATGTTATTTCTTCGCTTAATGATTTTAATAGAGGAGAAATCATATATTGACATCTTCAATTTTTAATATTCTCCGAACAATTTGGAGTTTCATCTATTGAATTTTGCTATAAATGCATAAAGATCCGCATCTAGTTATATATTATGGTATTGTCGAGTGGTCTATTTACTTGTGCGTTTGCGAATTTGCAAATAGAATTTTAGGAAAGTATTCTAAAAATTCATACTAATAGGATAGATAATTTCCGAATTATCGAATTTCTTTTTTGACTTTATCGAAGGTATGTAACCCGTTGATTGCGCTGATTTACTCAGGTATACATATACACACATATCATCTGATTTTTTTCTCATATAATCAGAATTGAAAGTTCTTCTTTAAGAATCTGAAACTTTATCTAATGTCTAAGATTTTTTATTGGTTTAAGAATGTTAATAAAAATATTTTTGATATGATTAGTTGTACTTTTTATACTTTCCATTAATAAATGTATCGCTGAGATGAAAATGAAGAAATTCTCAGTTACCTTATACATATACTCACAACGACAGAATTATTCGGCTTTTAATTCTACAAGGTACTAGAATTTGACGAAACGATTTGATCCAAAATAGTGGCGGACCATTATGTATTAAAGATAAAAGGAGATATAAAAAGTCGTATGTGTCTGATATTATTAACAATAAATATTTTTATAACGCTTCGCGGTAATTCGTATAGATGACATATGTTCGCTACGGGAATTGCCAATCGACTGCCAAACGCAATAGAGTATTATAGAGGGATAAGCTTCGTGTAACGATATATTCAAGAATTTTCTTCTTGTAACCATTTTAACGTTATTGACAAATATGATAGAAGTCTGTAGATGTAGTTAATAATTTTAGGAAACGAGAGGTGGTATCGAACATCAACGATCGATAAACAAATTGACTGGACAACTGCAGTTTCCAATCCATCGAATTCCTTTGCTATATACTATGCTATACATATACTATACGCATGTAATCTTCAATGTATTATTGATGTGTTTCGCGTAACAAATAATTAACAATGACACGAAGATATTGTTTGGCTATTCTCAAGACAGTAGTGAACTTATTGATATATATTCCAAGCTGATATTCCAATTGATACATATCAATTCTAATCGTTCTAACAGTTATTTAAAAGTAATACAATTTATAAACGGCAAACAAACACGAGTTTCATTTTACAATTGATGGGAATGTATTCGCAGTGAACAATCGTGTTTTATTGTACAGTCATTACAGAATTGGTTGGATGCAGTCAAACTGTATGCATTACAAACAGTGCAGCACTTATAAATTAACTGAAAATTATACATTGACTAAAAATTGCTGTACCATTAATCAAAATATTGTTGACATTATTATGTAATCAATTACTAAACGAGTAAGTATTGCATGAGGTATTATATCAATTTCATATTCGTACAAAGAAACAAATTTGCACAAATATCCGCAGTTTACTAATAATTACATATCGATATGTAATTGAACGTGCGATATGTATCTATTATCTCTCTCGCTCTCTTTCTCTTTCATTCTTCCACTCTCCTGTCGATATCATACGATAAAATGATACAACCTCTTACAATAATTAAAACATTCACCATTATTATTTATGTCACTATTTATCTCTGTGTTTACGCATTTTTTTGCGATATGGTTTTTATATTAAATCGAAGAAAAATTTAATGAAAGCAGGAACAGAACAGGAGTTCATCATTGCTGCAACAAGTTGTAAATCCCAAAGAAATTACAACATGAAATTATAGCAAGAAAAAATGTTATTGTTTCGAGTATTAAATGAAAATTGAAATGTACCTATGAGTTGTGGATTAACGTTTGTTTGTTTTTCTATTTTGCTTATACGATATCCTTTAATTTATACACTTTTCTTATAAAATCATTAAAAACCGATCACATTAAAAATTCGTATGCAGTTTTCCAATCTGGTCACTCATTCATGTAGAATTCTTGCTGCTATTCATCATTAAATTACTGTTCACGGCATTTTCGAATTGATATGTATCGGAGTATCAGCATTTACGAGTATTCAATTGGTGCCACTGCTGCAAATGATCGCATCATTACGAGATAAGTCAAACTCACCCAAGAGAAATAAACATTTTCTTTCTCTCCTTCCTTAGAAAGTACACGAAGCGGAGAAAGTGCATCGAGTATTAAATTTTATTCGGGATCAAAAATCGTCTCCTATTTAGGACTAATTTTGAAGGATTATTCGCCGGAGAAGCACAATGAACTTTGTCCAATGGTAGCGATTACTGAAATATTTTTCGAATATTTTCGGATTATTCGCAAACAGGTTCTATCAAGTAATTTCGAGGCGATCAAATTCTTTGCGGCCATGCGAGTGTATTCATTCTATCAGGGCGAGAAAGGCGTACAAAGGTTTTGCAACTTGAACGTCTGGTGTGAAAGACGTAAATATAAATACCCTAATTTCAATGACTAATTTCAGATCACGAATTTGTGAAAACGTACAATTTACTCGAACGGCTGTGAATAAATTACGAAGTTTTGTAACGCGAACAGACTAAGCATTTTCATTTACAATACGCTCGATTTTCGTAACAATTGATCAGATATTGTCAGCTTTCTGTTAAAGACACAATGCGTTTGTGTATTATTAAGAGAACGGGACACGACAACATGAGACACAAGCAGAGTCGCCAGATTAAAACTTGTGTCCCCATTCTACCTTCCTCTTCCACTTTCAGAGTAAATATCGGGCAAAATCATTACCGTGATTGTTTTAAGGTTTTCAAATATTTAAATTACAAATCTAATAAATTTTTTTCGATGTTGTTGCAATTTTGTTTTGATGTTGTCCATATAAAACATACAAGTTATGTATCTGTGACTTGCGCAAAGAACAGTTGTGCTCTCCACCAATCAGAAGCGATCACGAAAATCACGAATCACTATGACCGAATCACGAGTGATTCAGAACTAGCATATATACAATATATAGGATAGGAGAATATTAATGATTTTATAAAAAATGAGTTATTAAGGTAAAATATTTAGTAAAAGTTTAAATTTATTTGAAAATTAATAATATTTACGCCTAATAATTCACGCCTTCTTTACACGTGACACCCCTGATCTGACGACTCTGGATACGAGCATTGTGGTTTTGTTAGTATAATAATACGTTACTCTGTGATAGATCACCGTCCTCGGACGGTGATACGAAATTCAATGAAACGTGACGTTTACGAGGTTCTTGGTGTGTGTGAACGATCAATTAATTTCCATCGCTGAACGGTTCGTGCCAATTGTTTTTAGTCGATTAATTCAATACAAATAAGCAATGCCAGGATAAGGATATTGTTGTATCGATATCTCACAATGTTGTACATATTGTATTACGACACGTAGAATAGAAAGATTTGTACGTTTATATTTTTTAAACGGTGCGCCCAAGTCATTGACATTCTATCGCGCGGAGTGTGCTCGATGGTAACAACTGCGACTGACAAAAATTTTAGCAACGTACATGCAACGATTTCGTATTAAAATCGAAATTCACTATCTGCAAAATTTTTGTTTGGAGCCATCGGTCTTAAGTGATTTTGACAACAAATTTTTCGGTTGTTATGGATCAGTTTTTCTTAAATTTTGTATATACGTATATGTTTGTCCATGTTTCTAAAGTATACAATGTAATTTTTGTACAATTATCCTTACTATTATATAAATTGTTATAATTATATTTCTACAGTATGTGTCATTTCTAATAGCTGCCACGATTTAGGTTGTTACGTATATTTGAGAAAAAGTCATGAAGGTGAAGAAAAGAATGAAGCAAAACGAAATTCTTTTAACGAAACAATAGTCATATACAGCAAAAATTTGTTAAATTAACCCTTAGCACTCGAGTAACTCTGAGACGCCACTAAAAAGTGCTGTACCATTATTCAAGATATTGTTTACATTGTTAAATGTATCGGTATCTAATCAATTACCAAACACTTAGGTATTGTATGAGGTATTAAACCAATTTCGTATCCATGAAATTTGAGAAATCATAGGCAATGGAAATTAGGGGTGTAGTAATTTACGAGCTGAGCTAAACTCGATTCAATTGCTCGAGCCGAGTCGAGCGTTTGATTTTTCCGAGCTACTTGAAATCGACGAACTGTTTGAAAAAAATGCGAATTACTTGAAAAAATCAAACGGCTCGGATATTCGAGCCCTCGTAAAACTTCGAAATTCACTTTTTTCTGTACTGTTGTTTAAAAATCTTATATTTTCCTCACTTGTTACTAACCCCTTGAATTCAGCGATGTAGGCCAGGAGATTTATGGGAGCTGCATTTATCTGTGAATTCCAAGGAACAAACAGGTACAGTGCGAATTTTACCATACCACAATAGCAATTAAAATATTTTCGGCTCCACGCGTGCAGTTATGCAACGCTGTACATACAACTGGTTATAATATTTAATGCAGTGACGCATGCAATTAAATTAGAAACCAATACAACAATTTTTTGGACGAGCATTATTGTTCTGTTACGCTCAAGCAGAACTATCGTTCCTGAAAACATTTCTTGCAATTCGTTTTCCTTTCCAATTGCCATCCAATATTATTTGTATTTTAATATTTATATTTAAAATAATCATACACGAATCGATGTATGAGAACAACACGTGCACTACATACAACTACATACAACATAACGATTAACCCTTTGCACTCCGAATTATTTTTCAATTTTGTTGCCGACAACTCCCTACTATATTAAGTGTTTTATTCGAAATTTACTTGAAACGACAGTTCCTTGACTGCTACTTATTTTAAACATTTTTGTTTACTAATTATATTAAATATATCTCTCACACTTTGTTGTATTTTATATTTGTGGAACTTATAGTTGTTTTTAACTAAAAAATTAAACAATTAAATGATTATAGAAAGAACCAAATTGATATAAAAACCTGTTTTATTTAGGTTTTTCTTTCTCTGATGTCGAGTCACACTCGACAAAGGAGTGCAAAGTGTTACACGAAGAAATTTATGTTTCCATGAAAACAGGTGTACTGTAACATAGTACAGTTATCAGTTAATCATGGCCCTTTTCGAACAAGTTTCACGAGGGATTCTTTTGGAATAAATAAAATTCTTTCTTTCTGTCTAATGAAAAATTGACGGATACGATTGACGATTTATGCAATAACCTTTTAGTAACTAAACCAGGGTACGGTGTCAATGATTCTGTTTCGAAATAAAGTTGCATCGAGAGTGATACGTACTTCAAGTTTTTGTAGCATGTAAGCTATAAATAAACAAAAGTCATAACGTATGTCATATTTGTTTTCATTGCAGAAGTGTCGATTTTGAGCGATCGAATATTTCCAATTATAAAAACGAACAGGATAGCTGTAAGTTTATCAACAAATATGTATTATTTTATTCTTTCATCACAAATCCATATGCAAATTTATTGTAACAAAAACGTCACATGTTGAACAGTGATTTGTTTCCATAGATCAAGAAGCTGCCTCATTTTATTTAAAAACACGATAAATTATTTCAAAATAATTTAATATTTCTACCAAATCCAATTTAGAATTCACCTGTTAGAAAATTAATTTGAATTCGTATTTGATTCCCCATTGAATCGATTGGTTAAAATTTGAAGCTAAATGAAACAGATGTTTTCTAATTTATTAAATATCTATTTTATTAAATATACAAGGTGTTCATTTAAACTGGAGCACCTGAATTATTTCTGCTACTATTGAAAGTAAAACAAAATGACTAAACATTAAAAATGTTTAGTGAAAACATTAATGACTATTTAAAAGTTTCGCAAAACGTGCACCAAATGTGAAAAAGATATTTTCACTGTGAAAAATGTAAATATAGTTGTAGATTTAAGGAAGAACAAAAATGGACGAGGGCAGCATTTCGACAAGAAACGATAAAAATAGATATTTTTGAGTATCGGGAATGCACTGATAGAATACAAGACAAGAAGATGATGACCCTAAACTTTGGGATGGTGGTGTACGTGACCCGTAACATTGGCTAATGAATTGACATGTGTGCTAAGTACCTTATTGCCCTCTGTGGTAACAATTGATTACAATAGTTGCTTGCCAAAAATCCCCCCTCTCGCCGCTCGCGGAGAGAGGGGGCACTGATTTACCTAAGGGGAAGACCGGAGGGTAGCCAAGGAAAATCTTATAAGCTAAAATAAAAGCGAAACAAGGCAGAGTTCGGCTGAGTATTTTTTTTTGCAGTCTGAGGTAGTGGCTTGACGTGTGGCCATCGTATTACAGGTACCATGTTGCTACGTCCAGATGCTTAACGGGCGATTTAATCCGAAAGATGTCATCGAGTGTAACTCTGAATAACAATTAGTGTGTATTAACAGTGACAGTGAGAACACGTTCTTGGTGATTGTCTCAAAGTGAAATTGGACATTTCTGTTACTAAACATCAAACAGTTCATATTACTTTCTTTTTGTTATTTAAATCATAAGTAACACTTCAACTATATTTACGATTAATCTATTGAAAGTTACATAGAAAAAGGCAAGGCGGGGTTAAAATGTGTTGGTTTTAATCGTTATTGGTAGACTGTGGATGTTTATGCAATTCTCAATTTTTGGAGACAAATCTTAAGGAAGTGGTACCAAATAAAATCCTGTTTTCATTGGTAATAACTAGAAAATATTATTTTCAGTGGTAGTAGTCTTTGTAGATCTGAAATATATCAAAATTTGACTAAATTCTGTCGAAGGATATATTCTGGCATTTTTTGAAAATTTTTAAAAGCCATAAACGCATAAGGATCTGCAGTCTAGTAATAACATTTGTAGGTCCAAAATAAATAAAAATCGTACTAAATTCTGTCGAATTTGATAATCCAGTATTTTTTGAAAATTTTTATGAACTACAAGTGCATAAAGATCCACAGTCTAGTTATTAGGAATGCTGCAGTAAGACGATTCTATAACTTTTTATTTTATCGATTTGTTAACCGGATCAAAAATATTTAAGATCGAGCTAAAAGTCTGAAAATTTGTATGCAGGCTAATATGATAGTGATTAAACCAGGAAAAATAATGTTTTTCATCTGAGATGCCCCACCTGACTTGTGGGTCAATGTCGAATATATTCGATGCCCATAAACAATATTTTTTTATTCGACACCCTCCATATTTAACTACACAATAGTTTTGAATAGAACAATTTTAAATAAAATTAGAATAGAGCAATAATTTTATAAAAAGAATTGTGTATAAAACATTTATTTAGATTCGTATCAATACTCACCATTTTTTAAAAAACAATCCGATCACTGTATGTATTTTATGTTTCCTTCTAAAATTTGGTGTTTTCGCAAACTTGATGGTCTCACAAAATTCAAATTTACCGTAAACTGTTGGCCTTTAAAAAATGCATAATTTCGAATATATTTGACAAAAACACGGAGGGGGATGCAACTATGATTCAGAAGTTGTATGAACGCGGGGAAGGGTTGGATATGCCGCGATCACTTTGGACGCCATCACGGATTCATTTCTGAAATGGTTCTACGCCTGTAGAACGAATTCGATCAAGCTACAAATACTAATTGATGTCACAATCAAACAGTTTGTTGTGTCTTAAGGTGACCCGTTTCTCTTTGTTAAATATATCTCATTAGCTAAATATATCGACTGAGAGTAATAGCTATGAGTTCCGCGTGAAACAAACGTTTTTCAACACCGATGTTCCTTGCAATTAGGAACATTGGATAAATAGATTGCACACATTTCAGTAGCATTAGAAACAATTTTTCTACCTCGAGTAACTGTCTCAATTCTATTTTTCCAGAAGAATTACGTAACAATATTTACTTAACAATATGACTAAATATAAATCAATATATTGTTGTATGAAATTTTTGTATTTTCAATTTAAATTGCATCATAGCTTGACTTTAAATGATAATAAATTTCTATTTCACTCCAGTCTGTTGCAATTCAGATAAGAAATTTTTATTTTGCATAAAGATCCGCAGTCTGGTCACCGAAGTTAATTTTTAGTCACCACAAACCGCAAAACTAAGTTGTCTGTTCAGAAATGAAAATTAACAGAAGCAGTAATTCCCTAGCGATAGCTAAGTTATATGACGTCATGATAGTATCATATGACTGTTTTGTTTTTCGAAACGTAATTAAATGTTGTACAGTAAAGTCGCGATATTTTTCAAACGGCTGTGTTCTGCACGGAGACATATCGTGTAGAGACATTTTTTTATGACTGCGTCTACCGCGCCGACCGCGCCGAGAGTACAGACGAAGCCGAACGTAGAAAAGGACAGCATGTAAATACGGATCACGCGGCCGAAGCGTATCGGTATGAACCACTACTAATCGAATTACAAAACTTTTTTATTTTTCATCTTTTTTTTATGGAACTTTCACCAACTTATTTCTGGCATTTTTCTGATTAAAATGACACCAAACACGATATAATTTCAACCATATTTAGTTATTTAATCGACGATGAAATTTTCGAACGTAACGAAGAACAGGACTCCGAGCTCGGCCAATCCTAACGCGCGGCTCAGCGCGAGTCGCCAGTAGTCGCGCTCTGATCGGCCCGTGTTTTTCGTTAATAACTTCTTAACCCCTTGCCGTATCATTTTCTTTACAGTTTATTTAATTAAATTTAAAACGTCTTTATTTCCAAAAATGTCGTAGAAGAGAAAAGAAAATTTCTATTTTTCGTATGGCTCCATTTATTTTAATTCTTAAATATTGATTACAAGCGAATCAAATTCGATTTCATTTAAAAAGAGAGGCGTAACATTCATATTTGTTAGACTTTGCGTAACTTGTTAAAATACGACAAGGAGTTAACAAAGTCGCGAAAAACATTTTCGCAAACGAAAAAGTTACTTCAAACGACCTCAGGAATCACCCCTTTCAAGGAAGAAATTTTCGGGACACCGTCATATAATATAACACTATTTAATGTACAAATTAAAAAGAATTGAATCCAGCATTAGAACGAACTAGCTGTTCTAAGGTTCAAACAGTTATGCTTCCCCGTTTAGTTTGGATAATCGAGGTTCTACTGTATATTATTTTAAATTCTAGCGAAAAATAAGAACCAAATTTATTTGATAGTGTTTTTCTGCAGCAGAGTGAATATTTATGATGACAAGACTAGAAAGACATTATAAGAATTGACGAATATTGTCATTCAAAGAGCAAGCATATTTCTATTTAATTTCTGTTTCTGATACTTGTCTGAAAAAAATCTTTACTTTGTATAAAGTTTCACAGTCTGAAACTTTAGACACACTTCTGCATTTTAGGCCTGTTTACCTTTGGATTCGTGAAGCAAGATGTGGTCAGACGAAGAAGCAGCGCCATGGGATGTGGACGAAACCCCAGCAGAAGGGGCGGCTGAAGGTGAAGCAGCTGCCGAGGGTGGTGCAGAAGGTGGCGACGCCGCTGCCCCTGGAGAAAAGCCGAAAATTACATTACTAAAACTTGAACCACCACATTACAATCATCATTGGGTTCGCCCTCTCTTTCTGAATTACAATTATCTTTATCTGTACCGGTGAGTTTTCGAAACTCATTTAAATATTAATCTGTAAGTCAGAAAGTTTGATAAAACCACTTACAGTGGATCCAAAAAGGTATTTAGATACTAAATTTCCTGTTTAGATACTAAAAAAAATAGTACAGCAACCATTTTGATCTTGCAACAGCAATCATTTTTATTTAAGATATTTTTTGACGAAAGAAACTTTTCTGGTCCAAAATGTCACAAATTTAAACGTCTCTAAAAGCATTGAAAAATTTTCCTTATGACTTAAACCACTATAGATTTAAAGATTGAAACCTCCTCTCTGTAATGAATACTTAAAACTTGATCTACGATATTTCCAAGTCGATTTATTGAGTTTTGAATGAAAGGTGTATTGCATTTTGCAATAATATAAGATACACCGTGTTAAGACTTCACCGAGGTCGCCGGATTCAGACTTGTGTCCCCACTCTACTTTCCCTTCCTACAATACGACGCTATTCCCCACGCTTCCGCTGCGGCCCGTCAGGTGACGCGTTTCATTGCTGTCGCGCATGTGTCACAATGTCATGTGACTAATCCGGTATTGGCAGAGAGGGGGTTTTCCCCTTAATTAGTGCTCCCTCCCCTCATCTGACGACTTTGGCTTTGTCATAGAGGCTTTGAGCTTTAAAAAGAGTCCAAATTTATTATATTATTTTTTTAACAAAATTATCATTGCCCAAATATTGACAATTTATATAATCATAAGAAATGGAAATATTCTAGATCGGAGTGCAAAGGATTAATAGTTTAATTGATCATATCCGTTTAACGATTATGTCAGTAATCAGACTTTTCTACAATAGTCAATGTCATTACACTTTATAATTTCAATGCATATTTTTATAGTTCAAATATAAATTAATCTGTGATCAGTCAGGAACATAAAAATCTACAATAACGTTGCTTTCTATCAACAAAACTATTAAAGAAGAATAAAAATTTGTACTCGGTTATTGACATAAGGGATAAGTTTAGTTAATCGTGATTTAATTATAAAAGGGTTGATTGTGTGGATGAAACCCGATTTAAAGCGTACAGAAATGTTTTGAGAGAAGTCGAATTTAATTGACATGTATAATTTAAAATCTGTATTTTTTATATTATTAATAGATTAATTAGTTAATTAATATTATATAATATTAGTAATATTAGTATAATATTAGTAAACAAAATTGTTTACTAAAATAAGTAGCAGTCAAGGAACTGTCCTTCGAAGTAAATTTCAAATGAAACACTAAAAATAGTAGAGAGTTGTTGCCAACAAAATTGAAAAATAATTCGGAGTGCAATGGCTTAATCATTTGTAAATTTTTTAACTTATTATCAGTGTACTGCTATCAGCTTCTTCTTGGTTGTATATTATGAGAGAGTGTGCAATGTAATTTCGTAATCATTGTTATTAATTGTTAAACGTTTTGTTTCAGGCAAAATTACTATAACGACGTAATCGACTATCTAAACCGAAGGCAAAAAGGGCTATTCCGTGAACCTCCGCGGGCCCAAGAATGGGCCGAACGTGCAATGAGAACTTACGACGAAAGGAATCTCGATAAGAGCTTCAAACGATCGGCAGACATGAAGGAGATCATTAATATGCGACACGACCCCAGATATTATAGTTACCACACAAGAGCGTACTATAGCTTGAAATACCAAAAGATTCTGTAAATATATTTTTGATAAGGAAAACATACAAACCGATGTGAAAACGTCATCCGCGGCATAGATCTAGAGGTCGTTGTAGTACACTTCAACTTATAATCACTAACCATCATTACTTCATATCTCGTTCTTCTTACAAATCGGAAAATAAAAACAAAGCGATGAAACAGTTTATCGAACTATAATTCCATGTAATTTTCATTTAATTTCGCTAATTTCTTGTCATGACAAAGGGTTTTCTTTGTAATGTAATGAACATGAATTTTGTAATTGTTTTTCTTTCGACGATGATCTGAAATGTATTTCAAAACGCATTGAATGTGTGTGGGTATTGTGTACCGCCGCTGTAAAAATATACTTCCATTTTTGACCATTCAGTTAGGCTTTTTTTCGTTAATTCCACCCCTTTGTTGCTTACTCTTTACTGCAGGAATAATTATATTTTTTGAGTGCCAGATTCTTTTCATCTGGGTCGTATTAAAGAGATTGTTTATTCTACACCCCATGAGATTTTAACGATTCGCAAACTAAGATAAAAAATGAATATGCATCCATATCCAGTGCAACATTAGTACAAAGTACCAGAAATCAGAACAGAGTTCAGGAATGCAATCTTGCTAAGGGAAGTCTCATTAATTCGTGGTTGCAATATATACCTTTCCATTTTCTGTTAATACTAACATATATTCCTTGCCATATGCCATCGTTTTAATTTTTTGTCCACATGTCCAATTCTTTCTGGACAAATAATACTTTGACCATTCTTGCAACCTTTTGTAATACAACATTCATACCATTTTTCTAAGGCATACCGTTTGATCCTTTGTTACAATTAGACAAGAGTTGCCCGAATCACCTTTTTAAATAGATTTAGTATCGAACTGTAAACATTTTTCATAGTACCGTGAAGTAAATTAAGAATAGCAATATATAATGTTTACCATATACTAGAACCATGTGAATCTTCGATATAAACTCCGGCTTTAAAAGGCCGAATATCGGCTACTTCTTCAATGTTGAAGTCATGCTTATATCTTATATCGTTCAGTGAATCAGTGGTGAAGGACTCCTTCCTCCTTCCTTCTTCTTCAGCTCTCCTCGTTCAAATGTTCAAATCTATTGGATTCAGTGATGGGATTGTTGTGGATTGTTGGTGCTTTTCACGCGCATGCGTGAGTTTCGTCAGGAACGTATCTACGTCCGAAGTTTGTTAGGAGCTAAATCATATAATAAATTTTGCGACATTAGCGGGGCGGGACGATCAAGGTACCCGATCTTCGTACTTGACTGAGGCCGTCTGAGGCTAGAATCGTCGCGCATGCGCGTGAAAAGCGCCAACAATCCCATCACTGATTGGATTACATATCACCATCTTTTCTCGCGCATGCGCGGCCAAAACAGTACCGTTACAAGTTACAGAACATACACAAATATAGATGTTATACATTCATTTTTCACAATCAAGTCATCACAATTTTTTAAAATTTTAGTGTGATCGAGGTATCCTATTTTATGCAGAATTATACTTTACTGGTGCTGAAATCGCCGCGCTTTCACGTTTTGGACACGCATGCGCAAGAAATCTTGCACAATATCTCAGCCATCTCAGCCAGTGAAGTACAGTAAAGTACAAAGTTGGCAAAAATGGAGTACCTTGGTCGCCCCGATAATTTCGCAAAATTTGTTGTGATTTGATTCTGAAATATGACTATGAAATATTATAGCCAGCTGCAGCCAAAGAGGTTTTTCCTCTCTGTTGCAGCCACTACAGTATTTACAGAGAGGATATTTTCTCTGGTACATATTTACAAACAGAGGTTACAAAGAAGTTGCGATAACGACGATTCATTTACAAAACGGTATTATAGTTTGCATAGTTACCGACTATTCCGTCAAAATTTCGATTAGTTTCAATGTTTGTTGAACAGAGTACACTAGTGTAGCAGACTTCTTTTGAGGTTAGTATTTTAAGAAACAAAGTCTTGTAAACTCTTGTACCCGGCCAATATCAGCAATAATGAAGTTTGTGACTCAAATATATTTGTAATAGGCTAATACATGTAAGACCGAAATTACGAAGTTTACATCTTTAAAGTGTATCATATGGACTGCAATGATCAGAATACTCTAAAAATGAGTGAAAGTGAATCTGTTTATGGGACTACATTGTCCCAAGAATCGATAAAGGTAATTGCAGAAAGCATAGGTGTTGGAAACTTTCCTGATGAAGCTGCCAAAGATCTCGCTGAGGATGTGAGTTATAGACTTAAGGAAATAATTCAGGTTAGTGTATTTTTTAAGAATCTATTTAAACCGAGATTTGCCGTTAAACAATATTATTTTCTGTTTAGGATGCAGCCAAATTTATGAGGCATGGCAAACGTCAACGTATGACTACACATGACATAGACTGTGCTTTAAAAATTAAGAATATTGAACCAACATATGGATTTTTTGCCAAAGACCATGTACCATTCCGGTTTGCTTCCGGCGGTGGTAGAGAATTACATTTTGTGGAAGAAAAGGAAATCGATCTAAATGAAGTTATATCGATGTCTGGTGGACAATCATGGCCAAAGTTGCCATTGGAAATTACACTGCGTACTCACTGGCTATGCATAGATGGTGTCCAACCCACAATACCAGAGAATCCGCCTCCGGTCTCCAAAGGTAATGAATTCAAATTGTAATATAAATGTTAGCTTTTCGTTGATTTCATTATTTTTACCAATTCCATTGCAGACGTCCAAAAATTGGAAAGCGTCGATCCGACGAGTAAACTCTCGAACAAGAACCAAAACATTGGTGTCGGGAAACCAGGTGGTGGGGGCAAGAGCCAGAAATTACGTAATGTGGAGACTGTTCACGTTAAACAATTAGCGACCCACGAATTGAGCGTCGAACAGCAATTGTATTATAAAGAAATCACGGAAGCCTGCGTCGGATCGGATGAAGCACGCAGAGCAGAAGCGCTTCAATCTCTTTCCGCCGATCCTGGTTTACATGAAATGCTGGCACGCATGTGTACCTTTATTGCCGAAGGAGTTCGCGTGAATGTTGTACAAAATCATCTTGCGCTCCTAATTTACCTAATGCGAATGGTTAAAGCCCTTTTGGACAATCCGAGCCTCTATTTAGAGAAATATGTAAATACTACAGTCTCTGTCCTGTACAATCCTTAACAAACTCTTCAGTTTACACGCATTAACGTGTACTTTTAATTTGCAGTTACACGAACTGATACCGTCTATCGCGACTTGCATAGTATCACGGCAATTATGCATGAGACCGGAAGTAGATAATCACTGGGCCTTGCGCGACTTCGCTTCGCGCCTTATGGCTCAAATATGTAAAAATTTTAATACGTCCACGAACAATGTACAGACTCGTGTAACGAGAATGTTCAGTCAAGCACTGGCCAAGAATAATCAGGTACGGCAATCGAATTAAAAATCATCGTGTGATCATAGGGGATAGTGATAATAATTGTCGATTAATTCATCTCTAGACTCCATTAGCATCTCTTTACGGTGCGATAGAGGGATTGTGCGAGTTGGGTCCGGAGGTGATAAAGGCGTTGGTTATTCCGAAAATTAAGTCTATCTCTGAGCGGATAGAGTCGTGTATCGAAGGGCCAGGTTTGTCGAGCGTAGATAAGAATGGAGCGGGTCACATAAAAAGTCTACTTGTGGTAAGTGGAACGCTCGGTTAATCAAAATATTCCAGCGTGTACATCGACGTTAAGCTTTAACACAATTTCCAGAAATCCGTCGGTCCTGTTTTAAAGACTATACGGTCGCCGCCCGATTACGTAGAGGATTACAAGCAAGATTACGGTTACATAGGGCCTGCATTATGCGCAGCGGTTGTAAAGGCTCGCACTCAACCGACAACATTAGCAACAACCGCGTCTACAACAGCGGCTTTAACAACTAGTCAACAGGGGCCAGCTTGCACCGGAAAGACCATTATGCAGGCCGGTAATTTGATTCTTTATAAAGCATCGCCGTTTTCGTCGCGAAATTGAAAACCTCTAGATTGTCTTCTTCCTCTTCTTCTTTTTTGTTTTAATTTTTCATGCAAGTGACGAGTTCCAGTCCTGGCCAACAAACTGGACGGACAATAATGCTAGGCACAAGTAGAACCCCCGGAGGAACTACCACAGGGGGCGGACAAAAATTTGTAATCCTGCAATCGCGATCGCAAACACCGACCGCAACTTGTGCAATACAAGCACCGCAACAACAGCAACAACAACCGTCTCAGACGCAACAGCAATCGCAGCAGCAACAAGTTATAATTTCTCAGACAAATGTTGTTCAACAAAAGGCCCATATGCCAGGTGGCGGCGCAAAGCTAGTGGTGGTTTGCATGTCGAATACCAGCCACACTTCTACTACTACGATAGCGCAGGCATGTATAACATCTTAACTTGTATCCTTATTAAAATGGAGCGTCCGTTGAAAGCGTCACCATTCGATAGAGCACACTCTATGTATTAGTTAATTACATCAATTGTACTTTTACAGGGAAATCTGACGTCGAAAACACAAAACGTTTTCGTCACGCAGCAAGGCATCGAGTGTGCCTTAGGTCAAGAAGAAGAAAAGAATACTTTTCAGTGATCACAAGTGCAATTATCACCGAACGATGACATACCAGCGTTGTACTTGTTCTAAACAAGCCGGACTATTACTTTTCTTACGCACTGTACTGCAGTGGACTCCTAAGATTAATGTATTTAATATAAAGAAAAGAATTAAACAATTTTTGTATAAACTACATATGCTTATAAGGATGGGGAAAGATTAAGAAAGCGGATGGAAAATGTATAACGAAGCTCGGAGGGGATTGATCATTTTTAGACAACGAGAACCCGTGAGATGGTAGGTCTATTCTAATATTCGGTCTGCGACGGAACTCCATGATAGTGACTGGTTTATTCTGATAAATCGTCTGTGGACTGGCCTGGAAGAAACTGTATCAACGCAAGTAAATTACGGTTTCTATATTACCTGTAAAATGGATATACTCGTTGATACAGAGGATAACATATGATAGCATGCTTAATGCATTCGTTCGTCAACTGGCAACTTAGTTGACTTTGTTACCTCACTAAGGGCATACTCCCTTAGAAGCTAGCGAAACACCATTGCGGTGCAGGTTCCTCGAATTTCGTTAAAAATGAGCATAATATTTTCATCGTCCAATCGGAGAGAAATTTTCGACCGAGCCACCCACTGTCCGAAGAACTGGTTAATTCGAAAATATCACAGCTGTATTGTTCCCCGAGATCTTCCTTCTACACTGATCAATACTATCGAGCAGACCATATGATTCCAAAGTTCTCAGGAAACACCCAACCGAACGGCCATATGACGCGCAGCTGGGATAACTGCACGATGAGTCATTCGAGCTGAACGTCCACCCCTGAACGTCCTTCAGCCCTGCCCTCTCCCTGTGCCTGCTCTGTCCAAAATAGCTACAGAAGTATTTCCATCGGGACTGATCGGAGGCTGTAAAGAAACGGTGGCTCTCTCCGAGAGAGATTTTAGATACATGGAACATCCAGCAGATACGTAAATATAGTTCAATAACCGCGGAGAGATTCCGTAAAAAGCAAGTTCACGCTTAAACGCGGGGACCGTCTTTTTTCGTGCGTCGAATGTGAAATCGTGTTCCGTCGCGAAGGGTGAGTCAGCCACCCTCCGATGACGGTCAAGGAGACGATTGGGGGAAGCATTCGCGGAATGGTGGGGGTGATTCGTCGATGGGAGAGGGACGAACGGCGGGTCGCGATTGGCTGGACGGTCGGGCACGGAATTCGGGGTGGGGGTCGGGCACAGTGCGAGGCGTAGGATCGACGGAGGCGAGAGTGGTAGAGTGGCTCGCCGGTGTTACCTGGTGTTACGTGCCACAGAATCACTAGCCGGTCAGTCAGTGTACTGTCTCCTTCCTGCCCTTGAACGCTCGGCTGGACGGTGTTCTTTGCGCTCTCGCCTACCTATCGTAGTGTCAACTGACAGGTCAGTGCTCCTCTCACGCCGCAACACATTCCGATCCCGTTTACTGGAAATTGCATGCGACAGACGATGCTTTCCACAAACGAGAAACGATTCGCGAAAGCCCGGCTTTACTCGGTCAAGAATTAGCGTAGCAGAGGCTACGCTCGGTGCGTGCATTTGTGCGTATGTGTTTTCGTCCGGTCGTTATCGATTCGTTGCTCGTCCTATGTTCCTTCGTCGACCGAGAAATCGACCGGCGTCGCAGCACGCTCTCGACTCGATATTGATCGACTTCGGCACTCAAAGATCGAAAATGGTGGGGTGTGGTCGAGAACCGCCGTACCCGTTCTCTGTTGCGTACCACGAATATCGCGTCTCGGCACGAACCGATTCCGCGCGAGCTAATTTACGCTGTTAGAAACGAATACCTTCGAAGCCGGAACAGAGTAAGACCACTTCGTTCATTCAACTCCGTTATCCTGAGAACGATAAACCTTTGTCTCTTTGCTCGATGTTCGACGGAGCTTTCGATGATCGATCGGCATAATCCTTCGGAAATAGAAACGGAAATCGAATCTCTCGGGGAAATTCGCGAGCAGTGCGGCTGGGTTTGTTTCTACTTCGAAAAGAGTTTAGCGCGTAGCCGCCGCGCCGAGCGAAACCGGAAGTCACCAGTGACAGATTCGTTCGAAACGATCGAGAGCTCGGATTTCGGCGAACTTTACACAAACGACGTAATTCAGTCTGCGAAGGATCTGTCCGAGATCTGTGCAATTTCGGGTGCCTCGTCCTTACCGACCGGGCTCCCGTGTCCACCTTGTTAGGGCGATAGAATGGGACAAGGGCGTGGTTTTGACAGATGCACACCGTTGCGCATCGGCAGCGCAAATGCGCTTCTCGTTGCCGAGCGGCGAGCGCAATACCATCCGTTAGAATCTCACCATTCTTTTCCATACCTCCGCGGTTGGATATAAACGCCGAGCTGAACACGTTCCTTTTAACATTTAACGTTTCCCGAAGCTCTCTTACAGTTGCTACGCAACCTCGCGGCCCTCGGGAGCCATTTGTGAAAGCAGGAATCGTGTAAAACCCGATCCGGGAAAGTATTAACGCTTCGGCTACCGGAAGTGTACATTGCTCAGAAAAATAGTTGCACGAATGATCTTCCCGATATCGTTCGCTCAATTTCGTTTCGCTACTGTGTTTAACACAAAAATAAAAATGGGCGAATTTTCGTACAAGGAACTTACGAATATTAACCCTTTGAGGACGAATGTCGGCATCCTGGCGACATCGGGTTCGTGTATCCAGTCGCCCAAGCTGCAGACGAATTATACAATCGTTTAAATAATAGATCAGTGGACAGTTTCCTTTTTTCCTAGTACCTTGGAGTTCGATATACAATTTGGCACTTTAAGGAGAGTGTTTCTAATATTTTGAAAAATCCTCGTCCGCGAAGGGTTTATGTCTGCGAGTGATTATTTCGTGGTGTCCATTGATAAGTCGACCAAGAGGTTCTCAATCGTCAATCTTCAGCTTTTAAGGTATTATACTGTTAATGGCAGGGGTGAACCGTTAACCGTGGTCCGGCGACGGCATCCGCGTGCAATTTTTCAAACGCCATTCCGCTTGCCTAAGTGCGCGCATTCTCTCTGTGTTTTTCTTCTATGTTGTTCGGGGGTTCGCGGTTCGGGGGAGAGTATTTGCATGTTATCATGTCCCGAACGAGTTGGCTCGCTTCAAGGCGAGCGAGAGGAGAACTTTTCGAATAAGTACTCTACGAATTCGATTTACCCGATTCGTACTGCGTCGCGTATCGACGAGGAAAGATGGCGGACTAGTCCCACGCGGAATATTGAAAATCTCTTGGAGCTTTTTTTTTTCTTTACCCGTGACCATGAAATCTCTGGATCGTCGATACACGCTGCGGAGTAGCGTGCGCTATACGCGTATATACATGTTGCAGGCGACACTATATATAGCGGTGTGTCTTTATATATACGTGTACATATTTACAGATAGCCGTGGAGTTCACGAACCCCACTCTTCTACCCCCGCATTGCCAATCGATGAAACCGTCTGCCACCCGTCGACCGCTCCCCCGGTGCAACCCCTCATATACATACGCACACACGCGCAGGTTTCATTCACTTTTGCCTGCAGAAAAATATCGCGCGCACTTAGAGTCACGGACCACTGGCATTCTCCGCGGTGAACCATGCCTGAGGGATACCTTAGGGCCTTATTTCAGCCCGTATCCAATGATCACCCTTTTTTGAAAATCAATCGCGTATAAATAAGAGATATTCGCTAACACCTACACATTTGTATGATCCAAATGGTCAGCCTGTTCCTCACTTTCAATGTATGGCTTCATGTCCTCGGGCAAACAATTTTCGAAATAACTCCTATACATTTGAACGAGTAGTGCGGTCAGGCTATTCCTCAACGTGTACCTTGCCAAAATGGTGAAGGCTTCATTTTACATGTCCTTGTTGTGGGCTAGGTTCGCGATGGTTGTTGAAGTTTTTTTGAAGACTGGAAGCATGATGTACATCGTTCTGCCGATTCGTATTGCAGAACGACTCGACCTGCATGCAGAATCCTGCGGATTCGCGAGTCCACGGAACAAGGATTCGCGAACTGTTGCGCAGGACTGTACCGCACCCCTTGCGTTCTCGTCGTCAAATGCCAGGGCCAGGATGTTGCTCGTCGCCCGCGAGCCTTAATGGCGAAAGCAATCTGCAATCTACGAGATTGGGTCAAAGGGTTCCCTTCAGCGCTTCATTCACCGTTTGTGTGCCTAGCGGCGGTGGTTCGCGAAAACTTGACCGCTGGAGTGGTTGCCCATAGTTCGCATAATTCGTCGCGTCGATCACCTGATAACAGATTTATGCTTTGGGCGTGGACGATATTTCAATATCCAAACGACTTTGTGTCGATCTTCGACGTGTTAATTCTCCGCGAAACTAGCTTGAAATCGCGCGGGAACGCGTCTCGAACTGTCTCCAGGTCAATTGGAGATCACAGAAGGTGTATCGCTTGCGAAATCGGAGTAATGATAACTAAACCATCACCAGGAAGAAAAGCTCTCAGTTGAGATGAGGTAATAGAAGCCCGAGTTCTGTTGGATAACCGATTATCCGAACTCTATATCATATTGTACATGCATCGCTTTAGATTGATCACACGTATGCAGACAATGGAGAATTCATCGACACGGATAATCGAGGTTCTACCACACCGTGATTGGAACAAGCGAATGTGCTCCGAATTGTTTGGACTCATTTTAATCAGAAAAATGCCACGAATATACCGATCGGGGTATCGTAACAAGATGATCAAAAACAAACGTTTCGTCACTGGATTATTATCGTGTTACAGCGGACTGAAAGACATTCCTGTAATTCCTAAAAGAGAACGTGTACACTCGAAAACCTCGACAACGAGAATTGTACTTATCATCTGAGAAGTTGCTATCTTGTACTACTGCGATGCGACACGAAGTATCGGACGTTCGAGTCCAAGGAGATTCGGTGAAACCAGGTCCACGGCTCTGGATGAGCCGCTTGGTAACACGTAATACGCTCCTGAACGTTCTCGCCACCGCACCGCTCGATACGATACGCGCGGCGTCCAGGGTTCGTTAGCCGTCACGGTCGCATCGAACAGAGAAAGAGAGGAAGAGGGAGACAGAGAGATGTGAGAGAGAAAGAGAAAGAAGGAAGGAGAAAGGGAAAGAGAGAGAGTGCGACGATATCGCATTCGCCTAGGGCAGGAGTGCGACATGAAATGATCGCAACGCATTTTCTAGGCGCACGCTGTGCATGGTTTTACGTGGGCATTAGGTGCACGTAGGTGGCCGACTGCAGCCCACCGGTCGATATACGCTCCGCAACGCTCCGAAACGCTCCGAAACGCCTGCTGCATCGAGCCTCCGCCTCGGCTCTCCGTTAAACGCGATTACCCCAAGTTAATTGGCAGCCCGCGCGAACTCGTTAGCCGTCATCCGTAAGATATTTCTCTCTCTCTCTCTCTCTCTCTCTCTCTTTTGCTCTCGCTCTCTCGGCTCGACTGCGATGTCCCGACACAATGTCCGAAACCCGTCGCACAGTGGGCCGTTCCTACAAAATAGCTGAAATTAATTCCAACATGTTCGTGCTATGAAATATGTTAAATCTAAGAGTTTTCGTAAGCTAATACTTGATTGAGAGAAACTGAAAAGTGATCTCTTTCGTTAAATAAACAATAATACGTCAGTCAGTCTTCTTCGCGTCTCGACTGTTGATACCACGTTGTGTTTCTAAACGAATATCTCCTTGCCGATTAAGAATGGATTTTTATAATTTTTATATTTTTACCTCTTACTAAAGCATCATTCACTATTGCACTGTCACATAAAATAATATTCGATATTCTTCATATTTCGCTGAGGATAGGAATGTTGTAAATTTTTCGGTATGGTTTGGTATATCGGAATGGTTCCATCATTGCATTTAGGCGACCCTACTGTTGACGCGAATTCGAAATTTACCTGCAGCAACCTGCAGTGAAGAAATCTATGTTCGCACGTTGACTGTATAGTCGGATGAAGCAGAATCGTGGATAGCATGTGCTCGATAATCCAGTTATGCGTCTGTGCCCTAGTCAGCGAAGAGATCCAATGCCGCGACCCTCACACCGCGATATACTGATCGATCTCGACCCGAGCTTCCAAGAGCTTTATCGGAACTCGTCAACCTGTGATGGATTAACCGAGGTTGTCGCTTGTACTCGTCTCGTTGAATAAAGTATGATGAATAGACTGCGGATTTTGTACATTTATGGAAAGAATGGTTGGGTATCGGAACAATGAACAAGTAGTGTTATGTTGTTTTCCACCTATTAAAACGATTAAGGGAGGAAACGCGTGTTTATTGAATCCCTGTTTCTCAATATATCTTTATATCGATCGTATTTGTTGTTAATCGTTAATGTTTTCGGCGCAAAGGTTCGATCGTATCAACGAATTTATTAAATTCCATCACAAAGCAAGTGGGTAATTTTTCTAAATAACATATATTATAACTAATTTCATCATGTATTCTTAAAATTATATAATATTTTACAGACGCAATTCTAATTAATCTTGAAAACGATCTAAACAAAGATCGAAACGTCGAGTATTTAACTTGGTAATTTGCAAAATTGCTTTATAGAATATAAGAACAAACGATCGAACCTTGGTGCCGGAAACATTAACCATTCCTGTTTCTCATAATTAAGAAAGACAATTTTTTATTTTGCACGATACGGGGTCCAACGATCGTGAAAATTTTGCGGGAGGTTACAAACTAGCGAGGGAATGAAACTTGTCAGGGAAGAAAAGGGGATCGAAATGATCCTCGCTGGCCCGAATCCGTGGTTCCTCGACGATCGATCTCCGCGTGGATCCTACGCAAATCTTCCGCAGATCGTCGCGGAAACACACGACATTGAAATTCCGCGCGCGTCGAGTCCGTTTTATGGATGACTCTCGCGGATTGCCTTGTTGTACATCGACGTTGTTGCCGACGAGTATGACTCTCGTTCGTTTGTACATATCACGTACTTACACCGACGCGCGTCCTGCAAACCGGCTAGCGCGAGTCGGCGCGGCCAACCTAGTTTCCTTATTAACTCTCGGCCCTCGTTTCTCCTCACGAGATCAAGTAGAATCCATCGTGATTTCTCCAGACAACCGTGCTCACTGTGCCGAGCATGTTCATTTCTCCACCGTCGCGATAATCCCGGCGAGATACGCCACAGGTTTCCTGGCTCCTGTGAAATCGACCGACTTTACTCTGTTTTCCAGGACTCTGTTCAATTCTCTGTCGCCAGAGTGCAGATCTTTACGCAAAATAGTATTAGACAAATGTTAGGAAGTGTTTCGATCAAGAAATATTACCACTAGGACTCTATGCATAATAAAAATTCTCTTCGTCAATATGGTGAGGCACAGAAGCCAAATACAAACTTCCTCTCTTGTTTAAAAATTGTACAAACTTGATAATAACGTATCAATATTCTTGAATTGTTTTGATCTCTCCAGTAATGTATCTATTTTTGTTCGATCCTCCATAAATGCATAAAATTCGCAGTCTAGTTATTAGCCATTCCATTTCGGATTATTCACGTGGAGTACACTAAGGAGTGGCATAACAAGAAATATACATTCCAATCGCCGCGTCGCCATCCCCGAATGGGGATATTTGTGTTCAACCGATCATAACAATTCAATTTAAATTCAATTTCAAATTTCATTTATTTCTTCGCATAAATAGTCTCAAATATTTTTACAAAGAAACGTAACATGGTCACGTTTAGTGCTCCGCAAACCTAGCGTTAACGGGAAAAAATAAATATTGGAAAGGAAGAAATTGAAGAGTGAAATTTCACTCCGTACATAAACGACCTAGGTTGCGGAGGGTTAATGGGTTAACGAGGGTTGATAGTTGAACAGATCCGAAGATAGAGCAGAAATTCGCGTTTCTCTCGGCGTCGAACGATTAAGGACGCGTTCGATGGTGGAAATATCGATGGAGATCGGGTCCACGCGCGCCAGCCTTAAAGGAGACTAATCGTCGAGGCATCTCCTCTTCGTTTTGTTACCGTTACGCGATGTTTGTGTTCCTGTGTATGGGTGCGCGCACTCGATGCAAGACTCCCACACGCCGTGGATAGGGACAAGAAGAGAGGAGAGAAGAAATATTCACCGAGCGGGATACGTAAAGAACGCGAGAGCGTGCTCCATGGTTGCGTATTCGGCCTGTTTCGAGCTCTCGCTATATACAGCCATACGACCGGCTACCATATAAGGTCCTATACACAGCCTTGTCGATGCTGACCCACCGTTGGAACATGTATCCCTCGAAACGCTCTCCCAGAGCCACTGGCGTACACTCATTTGCCCGGTTCTGGACTTACTTACCCGTTCGACTCGTTTCCTTCTTCCCCGTCGCAAAACGTTGCTAAAACGAAAATGAAAAAATTGTTGTTGCCCAAAAACAAAATATAGCTAAGCTAACGCAAGATCCGAACGGCTTCGCTAAATTGCGATTAGTCCTTTCGGTGCAAACGAAATCCCTTCTCTGAACTAATCCCGACACACTTCGCAGATTTTTAGGCAATGCAGGCAAACTTCAAATTATTTGATAGCACCGACGAGTCTTCTAGCTGCAAAGGAATCCTCTAAAAATCGATAGACGGCAGATTTTTAGAGCAATCTTCTAGGTGCAAATGATCCTATAGGAACAATTTCTCCGTGCTCACGCTTTTCATTCCGCGAGAGTTTTCCACGCGTTTTTCGCGCGACAAGGGAGAATCGCGGAGCGTCAAGCTTGTGTAAGTCGAACGCTGACTGGAATTCTTTTGTACAACGATCCCTAATTGCAAACGTCGCGCGTTTAATCGTGTTCGCGAAGAAATTCGACGCTGGCTGGAGTTTCGATTCGTTTCACTATGCATCAGAAGCTTTCGAAATATTTTGTGTGGAAACTAATCCATCATTTCCCATGTGGAAACTAATCCATCAGTTTGCCTTATCAGCAGACTGCGCAAGAATGTTCTTGGTCAATCGTCAACAGCAGAAGTAAAATAAAGGTGTATTCCATTTCATTTCTGAATAATGGAAATGATCAAATTAACATTACAGAATGAAGATCGTCTGCATTGGTTGGAAGAGAGACAGTGGCTTTAACAATGTCTTTCTTTGTTTAATAACAAATTGAGAAGAGTTCACCGACATTCTTGAATTTTCTAAATCTTTCTGCCGTTGTAACTTACATCAACTTGATTTTGTCGTGAATGAAAAATTTCTTAAAATTATCAAGAGCTGCAATAAATATTCAATAGCAAATGACGCAGAAAACGATTGTTTTTGCTGACAGATGTGTTCCGATTAGTTTCGGAGAATGCTAAGTCGCGTGGCCAGTGTTTTCGAAATCGAAGCCGGTGATTCAATCATGCGATAACGAGCCGCGTGGGGCGGGGGGCATGATCGCTTTGATAATGTTTGATAAATTTCTCGTGGGTGACTTAAGCCGCGCGGAATGCAGATGAGTCTCTTCGCAGCGGTATATCATCTTATAAAAATAGTCATCTAGATGCTAAAAGTAACGAACGCGAATGGCAAAAATGAAGCAAAAACGACGAAAGAAATGGAGAAGGGGGAGCGTGAGTCACCGTGGGTTCCAGTGGTGCACAATCTTGCTTAATTACGTGTCAGTGTAAACTACGAGGACGCTTATCTGCGACACACTTGTGTTTACTCTTTCTCGTTTTTATTTTACGTGCGCTATCAATTTTTCGCGATGGTCGAAATCACGTTTTTCCTCCTACAGTACTCTATTCTTAAGCTCCTAAACTACCAATTACTATTCTGTAGACCCTGAATAACGATCGAAGCATAATTATTAGACCACGGGTTTCGCTAATTTAAGGAAAAAAATGAGTGATCGCAATCGCAACCGGTAGAGACATTAAAAGAAGTAAGAAGTATCGATGTGCATGTTATTCGGTCTACTAAAATTATTAAAGAAAGTAAGAAAGTGGCTCTTGCTAATTGTAACAAATGCAGAACATTATTATTTTGCATGAAGACACGCAAACTAGTAATCATTTATCCGCCGTACGATGGGAAAGCTCTAAGAAGAACAGACGAAGCGAGACCTGCTCCCTTGGCGTAATATTTTCAATCGTTGACTTCAAACGACCGTAACGAGACTGCGGATTTTATGCGTTTATGGCAGAAACAGGTAGACGTAACTTCAGGTAATAGAAAGATTAAAGAAACGTATTGATTAGATGCAACTCGATAGAGCCAATAAAAAGAGTAATAAATCAACTGCGGATCTTCGTGCGAAATAAAAACAGGTCTTTTGGGTGGAAAATGATATAAAAGCATTAAAATATTCGCCAAATGTTTTCACTGTTTTGTGTTTCTCTTACTCGGTTTTTAACATGAATGCATAAAATCCGCAGTCTAGTAATAAATTCTTATGAATCGCAATTAACTGAAACAATTTTTATTCCGCATAAATTAAGAGAACCAGGCCCGACAGACACAGCGTTAATTAATAACTACAGGATGCGTCGAATTAAAGTATTTCTGTATCGCATTATAACCGATTTGTTTAACAAAATGTAGTCTGTTTAGTTTCTGAAACGGCGCCGATGGTTGCGTGTCACTGGTCTAACAACCGTAAATCGTAAAAGCAGTACCGGATTCGACGTAGGAACGACGAGTCCTCGAGTCATCGGACGTGCGAGGACTATCAATTATCCTCTACTTTTTTCCATTTTTTTTTTCAGTTCGTGCCCGGGTAAAAATTTTGTTTCGCATCGCGGCTTTTTGTGAACGCTATTGCGTTACCGGACGTGGCAGATCCTTGCCACGAAGACGATTATGCGATAGCGATGTTAAAAACGCGCGATAAGGATTCTCGGCCTAAAGGTGGTATTGAAGAAATAACAGTTACGAGTCGCGGCTCGGAAAGCCAATTTTTATGTCCGTATTCTACGACACTGGCACTTCAAGAGGCTGAGAAAAGGATCGATTTTTTTGAAAATGAAAAACCAGGATACTCGAACCGTTTCTTTCCCGAGTGGAACGTGGTTTTGCTAGGATCGCGACCGATAAAAAATGGAAGCGTTTCGGTAGATTACGGGCGGCGAAGGATGTGTGACAAGAAACGAAATGGAAGGAAGAGGGGACCGGAAGTGTTGAGCTTCTGCTGCTTCCGGTTCGTAACGCGTTAGTTGGCAGCGTGCAACGGTGGCAAAAGATCCGCAGATAAAGAAAAGCCTCCTCGGCCGTTGATTCGTTCCCGGCCGAATTTTAACGAGGAAACACGAGCCTGTTTCGTGTTCTCACACGAACATGTTCGCTTCTTTCGTTTTTTTTTCGCCTTGTCCAGTGATTAAGTATGAAGCCTCGGGTGTCCGTCGAAGCTTGAAGCGAGGAGCACGGCGTTAATTAGCGATCAAGAGGAAAAAAGCTCGCGCGTCTGCCCGGAGGAGTCCCGAAAATCCGTTATTTTCTGCAAACCGAGTAACACCGGAAATGCTAGGCGAGCAACAGCTGCCTTCGGCTTTGCATTCGGTAGGAACAGTGCCGTTACTCGCCCGGAATTTATGGCACTCGCCTTTCCTCGGCTCTCTCGCATCTACAGGATCCTGCAGGATCCGTATCCTGCGAAAATCAACGCTCGTCTCATCCTTTGTTCGCGAATATTGATCTCTGCCTTCTTGTCAGCTCCGACTAGCTTTAATTAATATCTAATAAAAAATTAAATGGTTTCAAAAGGCAACTGTGCTTTCTGAAACGAAATCATACAGTTTTCAACACGCTCACTGCCACATCATATTAAAAATGAAGACAAACTTCTATATATTTTGAGACAGGAAGAAAATTAAATGGAACCATAAATATCTACGATTGCGTAGTCTTTCTGAAAAGAATTTCTATTTTTCATCCTTTTTTGTGGTTATGACCTTGAATGACCTTGAACGAAATGAATGGTCACTGAAATTATCAACTTGCATGTGCTTTGACGTGCGTTCGTAACATTTCCGAGTTTCGCCAATGATAAAACAGTAATTAATATTTTTTCAATTCATAGAAGAGGACAGACTGATGTAACAATTTCTTTTTGCCTAGATTCCGTAGCTTTTAAGTATAGAAATCGCTATAATTTAGAAAGTAGACAGCATTTTCCGGTAGAGACACTATCGATTCGAGTCTGGAAACGATCGAAAGCGCGTCGAACCGCATTTAACGCATTCATCGACGTACTATGTATGACGTTTCTGCCAATAATTTGCTTTGGAAAGCGCCGCGTCGAAGACATCCTATCGATACGTGTCTATAGTCTCGCACATAAGCGGTTCACGTTGTCACACAACCTTGTTCCATTCCCGGTAACACGATAACAATGAAACGACGCGTTCGCCGACACCCGGGATCCGCGCGTTTTTCTTCGTTCTGATTACATTCTATGCAATTCGTTGTTGTTATTGTTCCGTGCAATTATATTAGACCGTGGACCTCTTACAATGACTCGTAAAATTCAAGAGTCGCAAAAGTCAAGAGTCTCAAGAAAGTCGTAGAGTCTCTGAATGTTACTCCGTTTATTATAACTTTAAATAGAAATGGAACTATAAATAATTGTAATATAATTTCAGCGTGACTTGCATAAGACAAACGTAACTTGTGATTAACTGTTTCGACTTGTACTATTTTTCCAATAAACGACTCAACAATCGCGTTTAGGAATCGCAATTATTTTCCTTCGGCCAAAGTAATCGGGTTTCTTTTTTATCAGTGTGACCCGCATTTATCAAATTTGCGGTCGGTTCGTCATGCAGGACGCGGTAAACAGAAACGTATCGCTTCGGCAGGGGGAAAAACGGAACGGTTAATCTCAGATGGTACTGTTGTTGATGTCACTTCTGTAGTTAGAAATTGCTTATGCCCGGTGTAATCTCGCTTGGGGGGGTTCCTGTTGGTCCGAAGCCGCTTACGTGTCGCCGAAGTATCGACAGTAAACATTGGTTGGCCGGTCGTGATTAAAAATATCAGAAAGACGCGTAATGTCGTTAAGAAATGCCGTAACTTCTCTGTACCCGAGCGAACGGTCTCGACGAGGTTATGCGAATGAGATGTTCCCTTGGCGGATCGATTCTCTGACAACGATCGTCTCTTGTTGCAGATTAAGGAGTACAACAGAGTCACCATGTCGAGTCCGTCGCTGAAGGATCTGCCGAAAGTAGCCTTCGACTTGAAAAGTGAACTGGAAGGGTTCAACCACGGCTGCATGAAGAAGGCCGCCACCGCTGAAAAAAATGTCCTGCCTTCCGCCGAAGGTATATGTTCCCCTGGACTCGCATCATGCAGGGTGTCCTCGAATTCACGCTCCAAAACCAACAAAAACTTAAATGTTAGCCCTAGAGCCATTTCCCCTCGAGACGAACTATTGTTTGTTAGAAATGTTCAATGCAAAAACATTTCTTTTAATTCTTTACCGTGTCCTCGAGAGAAATGGTCATGGGACCTGCAATCGGTCACAAAAGTGTAATACCATTCCTTTCAAGTACACCCGCTGTACGTAAGCATTTGGTCCAATTTTGAAAACCATATTCGTTTCCAAAGTGTGTGGACAGGGGTGTATACAAGACACAGAATCAAAGGGTTTCCATAAATTAACGCGTTCGCATCTTTGTCATCTCTTAAGTAGATTACGGCGTTGTTCTACATACTTCAAAGAGGCTTTAAAGTTAATTTTATTTGTAGAGTTTGTTGTCTTCCATTGTGTATGATCTTGTAATCCATATATGCGCCGGCGATTACGACAGTGAAATAAGTCATGGTTTATTTCTTTAAGACTTTTGCGTTTGATTTGATGGAAAAGTATTTTACCATGGTTTGCAGCACCAGCACTGGCACAGTTGAAAGACAGGACTGTGAACGTGTTAGTCTATTAGTTGAAACTAAACTAAACAAACCCTGAGGAGTTGCTAAAAATTTGAAATATGTACATTTTTCTGGCCGACTGTATTGTCATATACGCTTGAGAATTTAATGACGGTACTACAGAGACACCCTGTATCACGCAGAGTCTTGTTCTCTAAAGCAAGTATGCCTCTCGTAATTAACGGGAAGACCCGACGCAGCGGCGAAAGTAAATCCAATTTGTTGAAAGAGATTGTAACAGAAGTATTGTATGTAGACGTGCGACAAGAACGACAGCATTCGGAATTGATCCACGGCGTGGAGTCGTTTAAGCCAGGTCAATTGAAACACGCCGACACGAAAGAGAAGATTATTTTACCCAACGCCAAAGGTACCGCAGACAGGTTTCATCAGCCGGTAACAGAGGGGCCTGTTGCTTTTGGCGCTTTGAGGTGGCGCGAGCAAACACGCACACGCGACCACCTGAATTATTTATGTACACTAGATACGCTTTCGCTTTCGGAGAGCTTAAGAATTATGTATTGTACTGTGCAGAGGCGAGAAGATTGGTAGAGGACTCCCCGCTATCTCTGCTTGCCCTACTCTATTGTATATTAATAATTCAGCCAATCGTAGTCGCATCTTCTTATCTCTGCGCAGTACCTCTCATGGGAAATTGTTGGTCTCTTGCTCTCTACTGTCGACGAAGTCAACGCTTTAGCTACCGGCAATTGCCTAATTGATAAATTGTTCTGTAACCATGGCAGTCTCATTCGTGATCAAAGTGTCTTGAGTAAAATGACGTAATCAATGAGATCACCAACCCAAAAGAAAATTGTTGAGGATCTTTTCAGTAGAGTACAATGATTGAAAAACTAAAGTATGGTGGCTAAAGTGTCAATAGACATTGCAGAACTATCATAATAACACTGTATAACTTTCCATAGCTCATGAAATCACATTGGTCGCTTAGATACATAGTATAAGTCCCTTCTTCATAATTTTAACTGAATTTATATTTCGTTAATCATGTGTAACATGAGCCTACCAAATTTAATTATGAAGTTATGTACATGTTCAATGAAACAATCCTTGTATTTGACTTACACGTACATTGAATACAGGCAACATACATCTCTGCTATTTTCTTCAGAACTGTGGTGTACTGCAAGGGAACAAGGTTGCAATGTCTTTTGGTTACCATCGTTTATATTTCAAACAATGATTTCTTGTTTCGTAGACGTAGCCGCGGAGAAAACTCAACAAACGCTGATCGCCGGCATCGAAAAATTCGACCCGGCCAGTCTAAAACACACCGAGACCCAAGAAAAGAATCCTCTACCTGACAAGGATGGTACAGTATCCTTTTATTTCCTCTTACAAAGAAATTTGAGAGAAGATCGTTTAATAATGTGTGTATTTCTGTTGTACAGTGATCCAGCAGGAGAAGGGTAAGCAACAGCTAATCTCTGGAATTGAAAATTTCGATCAGGGGAAACTGAAACACGCGGAAACGCTGGAGAAAAATCCCTTGCCAACCAAAGAAGGTAGATCTTGAACTTGAATCATTCTGTGAAAGCTTGAGAGAGTATTTCTAAAGAGAAGAAAATTAAATGACATCATGTTTCCTGTTTCAGCGATCGACGCCGAGAAAATAGCTGCTTAAAGGGAAGCTTTTGTGATTCAAAGGAAAAGAAAAAGAAAAAAAAAGCAGAAAAGAAAGGGAGCAGCGACTCATTTCTTCCATTTTCTATATCACGACATTTTATAACAATTACTCATACATTGCCGACAGGAAAAAAGGAAAATGCGAGACACTGTGTTAATGTAATCTTATGATTATACTTATCCTACCGCCACGAGCGTTCCTTTCGGCGAGACACGTACAAGTCGATTTTTTACACGGACCTATTTGTATTAACAACGGTTAGGCGGTGTGAGGGTTCGGGCCCAAACATAAACGAAAAATAACGATAACGAAGTTTTTTGATAAAGCGCAACCGGTTCGATTCCTAACGTTACCAACGATCTAAGCATTTTTGGGCTTGTATCAGCATCCGTCTTTATATACTAACTCGCCAAAGGATGTACTTTTTATACTAAGAAAAGCTCTGCACGCCAGACGAACGTTATTTTCGATAGCAACAAAATTGGGTAGCATTGCATGCGTTACAGATATATCGCAATGGTACAGCGGTTGACCTTATATTTGTGTAAAAATCATATTTTATATAAACGGGCTATTGTACTTTTTTAATATTTCGTACACATCGCATTGTCATTCCGATAAAAATTATGACGAATAAAAAAGTAATTTGTAAAAAAAAATAACGAAATTGTTGCTGAATTCTCTCTGATGCCTGTATCTATAGAATAATCCTTTTATTAATTAATTTTCATAGTCATTTTCATAGCTAAAAGTCGAGAGATTTCACGCAGAAGATGGCAGAATTTTATTTTTGAAATAAAAAAGGTGCCTGTAACAAAAACATACTGAGTTGCCCACAAAAGAATTATTTAGGTGTCAAATCCTACCGTAAATTTTACATCAGCCTGCACGAATATTTCTTATTGAAAGAAATACTTCTTTCCGTGTACTTCTAATTTCGTGCGATTTTCCGATCCTTTGAACTGACGCGCGTAAGTTCAAACAAAGGGAGCGTGTCGTCCAGTGTCGTCTGTCAGCTTATGGTGGTAATCTCTTTTCCCGACAAAAACCAAGTCGGAAAGTGATGGAACAACGTGTCACGATTGGTCGACGATCCGTTTCTGTCCAATAGTCTCGTGGAAATCGATTCTAATAACTACCTCGTGAGAAAGGACCTGTTGCTGTTGCTTTGCTATAGTCCTTTGGTAGCCATGCTGCCTGCCGCAAGTACGAAGTAAATAGTTTCGTCTTGGAAACTTTACGATCGGCGATCTTTTTTGGTCGAACGTGCTACGAACAACTTATTGTTACTTTTCCACTGAACAGGTACAAATATATGCATATTTTCTTATCAATTTAGATCTCGCGTTTTTTTCTTCTTTTGTTTATTTCCAAATTAGCGACTCAAGACGACGAGCAATGTCCTTTCGTGTTTTTCGAATGTCCTAGACTGTTGTCGGAACTATAGAATGTTAATTTAGATGTTCTGATATTTCGATGTTTACATGACGTTGCGATACATTTACCGAAAGCCGAGTTAGACATTGATCAATGGAAATTTATATTATTTGATAACCATTATATTAATTGATCGATCATTTGATGCCTGCGATTAAAATGAACTAATAGTGAAAGATCGCGACTGATCTATGTAGTCGAGTAACTTAGTTAGTCTTTAGTTGGTAATTACAATTATTAATTGATAATCATTGATTAAATGTATTGATCGTTAATCATGAAATGTTAGTTTACTATAGAAATAGGATGGAAATATCGCCCAGGAAACCGTCGAAACGCGCACAAGAACCAGTTGACGAATGGCTGCAAGCTAAAGGATATTTTAGGAAACATGCGCCTAGAGATCCGACTTGTTTGTTCAGAGCAGTCAGCGAACAAGTATATATGACGCAACACTACCATCTTAGGGTGAGGAAGGAGTGCGTGGAATTTATGAGAACGATGAAACAATCATTTTTTGAGGTACATTAGCAGAAATTGAATTGAAATTGCATTACTCTGTTGATAGTTATTGTATTAAAACTATCATTCCCCCCAGAACGTAGCAATTCCATTCGATGATTACCTGGACCAAATGGCGTGTTTCACTGAATGGGGTGGTATAAATGAAATCCAAGCTATGTCGTTGTTGTACAAAAGAGAATTTGTGATATTCAATGGTCAAAAACAGGTGCAACGTAATATTACTAACAATGGTTTCAAAAATGTAATCTATTTGTGCCACACCCCACAGAAACAATATGAAAGTATTTACACGCAGGATTTTGTTGCTTCAGCTGCCTACTGTCAATGTAGGATCGCATTGCTCAGGCATTCCGCTAACATGTTTGCTACCAGCGTCATAGATTATTACATTACATACTCATATATTCATTATTTTACAGCTATTGCCTATCAAGTACTTTACAAAGGTGTCTTCAATATGGTTAACTTAGAGACTACTGTTCACAAAATGTTACACGACCGAACTGCTACTTTTAGACATGACAAATTCTTCCTTAAAGGAAACTTAGAGATACGAGAGTAAGACTTTTAACGCTTGTATTGTTAACGATCGATTGAAAATGTATACATGAATTTACTTTGTGTCCGTTTAGTCAGTTGACTGCAGAAATATATAATAAAGTGGATAGTGGAAACGACGAGGTGGACGATGGGCAGAGTGTAACGAAGAATATACCACCATTTCCTTACAGAGTCGCGAAAGCTCTGGATCCCAATATTTATCGTAATACTGACTTTGATATATGGCATGAGATTAGGAAAGGTAAAGTTACTTTGTTCGTATTATAATGATATAATTCTGTTTCTAATTAAACCAATCATAATTTCGATCGTTTAGAAGTAAAGAATGCTGGCTGGACCCGACACAATAGTCATGAATTACAAGTTGGTGGTAAATGTTTGATTCAAATGGATTTTAATGAAGATGATTTTGACAGAGCTAACAATAATAATGCCTATGTGTCTTCGCTTGAGAAAGATGCTAATTGCAACGATACAAAAGCATCGCAGAGAACTGACAAACAGAATCCCACTTTTCTTTACGGTCATATACAAGAGATGAGTAAAAATGAGGGTCCTGTGTTAGTTTTCATCCAAGAACTGGGAGAGAAAAAGATTGTACCATATTGTGCTCTCAAGCCGTTTCCTTTAAAAAAAAGCAAACAAAATAATTGGGTGCCAGTGTGCAAAAGAAATGTACTTGTAGACTCGAGTTAGTAATTGAGAAAATGCACGTACGCAACACAAAAATATCTATATCTTTCACTAAAATATTTGTATCAAATGTTATTAGATCAGAAATGGAAAAAACCATACGGAGCTTCGCGCAAGGTTAAACAGTCAATTTCCAGTGTGACTATTTCTTCAGGTAGCATCGATAAGAATGGAAATAATGATAATTGCACCGACGTTGTTGATAAAAATAATATTCAGTGGAAAAAGGAAAGTTTGTAAGTGTTCCTTTTATGTTACTTGAAAAGCACTTCGTGCTATAAGATTCTTTTTATATCAATCTGCCTTTTATTCTAGAAAAGGGGAACATACGCAAGCATACGAAAACTATGAATTGGAGAAGTATGCTAATTACTCGGTTAATAATGTACGTTGCATTATTATTGATAAATGTTAAATCCATAATTGTAAAAAACATTAAAAATAATCTCTTTTCGTAGGCTACTTCTGAAATGTTTTCCGCAAGACCGAATCTTGATAATAATAATCAGTCTTTAGCTCTGGATATTAGGCAAGAGAATGGCAAAGGACATAAAGAAACAAACTCATTTGAGGTCAAGAATACCGAGAAGCATTCGGCAAAAAATCCGAAATCGGATAACACGGTGGATACCGATAATAATGTTGAATTCGATTCGTACCCAAACCAAAGAACACAAAACGAAAATTTCTATTCCCCCTATTCTGGTATGTAACCTCATTGCATCGTTGATCGAACAGTTTCTCTAGTTATCGATCATTTCGTAGGGGAGCCGATTTCTGCAGCTCAGGTGGACAATATGCTGCGTTCCATTAATTGTTCGGTACAGAAAAGTGTCGATGTGAACGGTAGTGATTTGCCGTTATCAGGTATAAGTAAAAATCATTTCGTACATGCATACGCTTAATTGTTCTCCGTTCACATATTATATTTTTTCCTTGTAGATCCATTTACTTTGAGATTTTTTTATAACTTAGGATTAGAATATTTTCGCGGGAACAACAACTGGAATTATTTGACAAATGAACAATCCGGTGTAGGACAATGGTACCAAGGTGCATTTATTTCTACAACTATGAAAATACGTCTATACATTATTGGTAGAATTGGCTATTCGGGATCGGGACGGGTTCTCGCACACCTTTTATTATTACACTTTGTAAATGTACATGTGTCTGTTGCGAAGGTATGCCGCAAAACGAAGCCGATGTTACAGCCATTACGAACGGTATGATGCAGCATTGCACAGTGTCGCAACAGAAACCGGAGCACAATACCGATCACAAAGAGAACGGCAGTCAATCGCTCGACCAAGAAAATGGGGACAAATGCGTGAACGGTAAGAAGGACGCGCAGATTCAAAAACCGGAAGCACCGAGGATGGATGAAGGGAAAGATTTGTCGCAATCACCGCGCGAGAAAATAAAGGATCAAGAGCCTGTTAACAGAGACACTCCTCGTCCAAATAGGAACGGCTTGGGTTACCGATTTAAGAAGAATTCAGACAGTACGTTCCGAAAAAAACAAATTTAACAAATGTATTAACGGCGACCTAACAAACACGGAATTTATTCTTTAGATCGACACCGTACAGCTTCGCAATTTGCGCAACAGGGTAATCAGTACTCGCATTGTGGAGGAAACTCAAAGTTCACTAAATCGCAAGAAACGAATAGCGATAATTTTCAACAGTCGAGGGCGGTATCTCAGCAGGTACATGGTTCTCCAACTGCAGCGGTGAATTCATATCAAACGCCCTACATGCAACAGGGCATGTACTCCGGAATACCGTATTATGCAAATGAGGCAGAATCATTCGCAAATCCTTATTATCCTCCTAATCCAGGATTCTTCCCTATGCCATGTCTACCGCATTCAGATATGCCTGATAATAGTAACATGCAACCATTCTCACCGCACTTATGCCCTGGGATGGACTATGCACAGGCTTATCCTGGCGTGTGTCCTCCATACATGTGTCCTCAACCTGCCCCATACAGCGTGCCGCCTCAAAACATGCAAGAACACTGGTATGCTGTTACTGGACAACCGCATTACATGCCGTATGCTCCGGTATTGCCCATCGCTGCAGATGGAATATGTAACGGGCTCACGCAAAACATCAATCAGACCACCCCCCCCCCAGAATGCATAACTATGCAACTATGTTCCAACCTGTAAGTGTATCTTGCGCAAAGATCCAACTAAAACAGTATTTTCATTACTTGCTCATAGTCTATGTAAGTTACCGTCAAGAAGACATCTAGATGTCTTGAAGACTTATCTAGCCGTACTGCCAAACAGTATTAATATTGAACAATGTAAATATGTGAAACACATAAAGTTCATTTATAACGGTAATTTAGATACGTAACGTTAGTTAGAATATTTGTATTTTTGCAATAGTATTATCATAAAGATTTGTAAGAATTTAAGCAACAATAGTACAAACCAGCATACTCAAGTAGAATTAGTGAGCTAATAGGAAAATGCCTGTATAATCTTAACTCAGTAGATTGTTCCATTCCCAAGGTACTGTACCGCCAAACATAGGCAACTCGAAACGAAAAACAAGTCTTTCTGAAATTTTATGCAGGTGACTTCAGTTCCTAAATATATTTTGCTGTTATCGTTTACCTATATTGTTTATGGAGACACCTTTTCGAGAATAAAAGATTCTGCATTTGCTGATACAACTTGTCGATCATTCCGTAAACCATTTTGTTTTCATTCAATCGATTGAAATGTTTAATATTTGACTGTCTCCGGATTTTATGCATTTCTGACAAAAATGGGTAAGTATACTTACGTACAATTTAAAAGCCGTGGGCGTATTTAAAAGACTCATTTAATAGGATTATTAGAAGAAGAAAGGAATTTCGATTTGGTTCCTCTGTTTTGCAATTAATGCAAACATATATTATTTTGCATAAAATTCCGTTCTAATGTTGAAATCAAATTAAATTTCGCTCTCTTTCGGGACTACCAACTGTCAGAAGCGTCGAAGAAATGCCACTAGAGAGAGTCTCACAGAATTCAACAGACCCTCGGTTTTATTCTTCGCGTAAAAAGAAATGCAACAAATATACGGATATATGAACGTGTAAAATGTTGCAATATGCCCTGCTGCACGGCGATTTCAACGATACGATGAATCGTTAGGTCGTGCAGCGTTTGAACCGGCCCTAAAATCTCCGCCATTGAACGGCCGCGGCTATAAACCGGCGAGGAAGGTGCGCGCTCTCGAGATCCTTCAATATACAAACACCGTGGTTCTGTTTGCTGTATTCCACGCCATGACTAAAATTTGTCGGAAGAGTAGGAGTGCAGTAGCAGTGACAGGTCAAACGGCTAACAGCGAGATTACTTAATATTCGCTCGATACGAGACGAGGATTTCCCGCATCGCGAAAACGCCTCGAGTTCTCTCCACGGAACTTGGTTTCTCTGTTCCGGGAATTATCGTTTCACCGTGGAAATTTGGTGTTTTCGTTTGAATAGCAGAACTTGCGGAGCAACGGGAGAGCAAGCGCAGGGGAACTGAATAGAATGGAGGTTGGTCGCGATTAATTATTTCGAAATAACGCGATTGCATGATCGATAACACTGTATACGATGGAAACGCGAGGTGCATACCCCGTGTCACCTTACTCCCAAATTCGACGGCTCCTCTTTCTCACCGACGCTCGTAATTTCGATCGTTACGGTTCGGACAATTGATTAATTGATTAATTACTCCTGACACGTTCCACGCGCGTTCATCGACTATTCGCGTCCCGTTTCATTGCTCGCTTCATTTTGTAATTTGCTGTGCGTGTAGGTTGACGAATGTTCGGCTGGTGGAGACAGTGGAGCAGAAGAAGATGAGGATGACGCATCCTCTCATGGATCCAGAAGCAATAGCAGTAGCAGCAGCATCAGCGGAAGCAGCACAACGAGCGACAGCGGAGACGAGAGCGGAGAGGAGCATGGCTCCAGTGGTAGCCAGAGTCACAGCTCTGGGGACGACGAGGATGACGAGAACGAAAATACAGAGTACTCTGTTAAAGCAGATAGTCCAGACACCTTGGTAGAATCCATCGCTTTTCCATTTACGTTCAAACGCGCAGTCGTTCTCAAAAGCTTTTACTTCTAGAAGTGGGAGACTTGCGTCGTTGCGAATACCAAAGTGAAACTACCACAAGATCTCTGCGAACACGCTGTAATTTTTAAAGAGTTTTTGGATTACCCTTACATATGGAATGAATGCCTAACCGAGGATCAAAGGGAGACTCTCTGTAATCTGTTACCTACGTTCCCCAAGGATTGTGATGTAGAATTAGAAACAGAGAAGACTCTGCGCATGTTGTTCGATAATGAGAATCAGAGGTGAGTTGGATTCGGGCAACTTCAGCAAGCATTTTCAGCGTTAATGCTCATGTAGTCAACCAAAATGTATAGATTATTTCAATTATTTTTATATTCAACATGTTTGCACAAATTCTCATTCTCAAGACTATAAATTAATACATTAGCGAGTAAAGAATGGACATTCAGAGAAATTTTGTAATATTTTTAGAGGAACGTTAACAAATTGTTGAAAGAAACACATTAAAGAAATACGATTGACTACACAAGGGTTAGCTGGTACTTCCGATTGAAATAAATGAAACGTTTAAACGCTAAATACGTGGATGCATTTGCGTTTATTCCAGATTTGGCGTGGCGCCGTTGGAAGCGTTCCACAGTCACTTGTCCGCCGGCCATTACCGGCCAGACATCAGAAGGATGTGCAGCTTGGTTCGCAAAGCCCAGCAGAGGAGATTGCTGTTCGAGGAACGTAAACGGTCCTACGAACTTGCAAGCCAGCTGCTAAAATCCCGGGAGAGTTTATTGTCGAACGCGTACAAGCAAGGCTTCTGTCAGCCGGCGCAGAGGACCATGTCGAAGATCCACTGGAGGAAGCCGAAGCCTGCAATGGGTAAGTCAGGCTACCGTCGCGAACGATTGTCGAAAGTTTTCTGGCTGTTTATACGTACCCCACGCTCCAGCCGTTTGGCAGAGATGTATGTAGTAACTTCCGAGGGGCAATACTAACAAGCAATGCACCGACAGTTGAAGAGAAAACGCAACTGCGCTATTTGGAGGAACTGAATGCGCTGAGGACCGAGCTTGGGGTGAGCGCGAAGCTTGCGGCTGACACCACGTCCGAGAACGAGGAGAACTATCCGTACTATCAGCTCTCCGGGGCCAAGCAGAAGAAGAAGAGGCGCTCGCTCATGGGCGCGCAGGGCCTTTCCATCAGGGGCTTGCAAATGAATCACGACGACGAGACGATTCGGCCTGTCTTCTCCACGCTGCAGCGAGCCGATTTCCCCATGAATAGGTCGTTCTTCATTCGGGAACAAACGGAGGAAATGTACCGTGAAATGCTGCTCGAGCATAAGAAGCGACGAGCACGACGCGATGTGCGTAGCATGTTCTTTGCACTACTGCAGAGTTAGGCACTATTCGAATAACGAACGAAATATCTGTAAGGGGGTATACTCGTTTCCAGGATTGCAAGGGTGCGGGATGCGCCTCCTCATTTCTCTATAATGCAAAGATGGGGTTTTTCGGTAATCCTATTTTTATGTTTACGAGGGGTAATTTGATATTTTCATAATGCTGCGACAGCTACATGCTGCCGAATATTGCAAATTACGGCTCGTAAACGTAAAAATAAGACTTTTGACTTTTGACTTTTGAGGGCGATTGAAAACCTCATCTTTGCATTATCGAGAAATGAGAAGACGCATCCCGCATCCTTACAATTCTGGAAACGAGAGTGTACCCCCTTAAGATCTAAATTCATTGGAGTAAACATATATTTTGCACAAGATGTTGTCGAGTTATTATTAAGTTTTAAAGTTTTTGTGCTACCGGAAATAAATGGGCTTATTCGTTACTCGAAATAAATTTCGCCCAACTCTGCACCACTGTAAACTGTTTACTTTATTCATCTTATTGGGTAATACTATCTCAGGTTCATCCGGAGCTGAACACCCAGGGTATCGCTCTAGCGGACCTAACTCAAAGAGCACAAATCGGCCAGAAGCACAAATTAACCATCGGACCATCCATGCGGATGACACCTGCGAAGAAACGAATAAAATTGGAACAATCACCGCTTTGTCCACCTGCGCCAAGATTAATCAACTCGAACAACATAAAACACGAGAGCGACAATAGCGATTATTCTCACACGACCGACGACAATAGGCACCCCGGTGCATTGGACACGGACCACAGAATGCTGACACCGATTAAATCGGAGCCTGTGGATCCGTACGAAGTGCATCAAATGTCGAGAAAGAAATTGTATGTTCGTTATAGTTATGTACATTTTAAGCTTCGATTACTCGCACTCCACTTTCTACATAACATAAATCAATTTTTATTCAACGAAATAACTACTTTAATGCAAAATACATATTTGCTGGTGTGGTCGACACCTTTGTTTATGCTTGAAACACTAAATTTAAAGTTTTTAGATTGTAAATACTGTATGCGAGTAATTGAAAGTTAACCTTTCAATCTTAATTTCAAATTTATGGAATTTTTGAGGTTGTCGCTTCGGCAATCAGTGTGTTAATCACGAAGGCAATTGTGTTCTAGATTTCGTTTTTGCAGGAGTCCACCTACATCGAAGGGTAGCAAGTCGTCTATACTGTCGACACCGGAAATTAAGAAAGAAGTGGAGGACATGGAGTACGAGGAAATTAAAACGGAGCTGAATAGTGGAATGAACGAGGAGATGCCGCCCGAGACGGAGGAAGACGAAGAGAACGATAAAAAGGAGCTTGACTTGGACAGCATCGACATGATGCAGATACCTATCCAACTCGACGACGGGATCGACATATTGGACGACGTGAAGTATGTACCCTTTTTCCAGGGTGTGATTAAAATTGGTATCTTTATTTGCAATATTGCTTCAGATGCGAGGACGAAGGTGTTATATCGATACCAGACAAGGAATTGAATGTTCCGACCAACGACGAGACTATCGACATCAACAGCGGAGCGGAATTGATGCAGGAAACGCACGCTTGTTTCTTCTCGCTCCTGAGAGACGCCTTCACCTCGAAGGGCGAGTACAGAATGAGCGCCGCCGAGATGAAGGATGCTGTGACGTTGTGGCAAGGGAATCCTATCTCACCGTTGAACGATTGGTTAGTATGATTAACTGACAACATCTGTTTCTGGATGATACTTTGAGTGCCAGATCAGCAGCCTTGAAAATTCTATAAAATAAAAGTTTGAAGATTGAAATGTGCGATACTGAAAGTACTCCCTCAACCGTTTTACAAATCTTTGTTAACACAGGTATTCTATGGCGCCATCTTGGACCGCATTGGTCCCATTAGCCTTAGGCTTCCTCGCCGGAGAGTACACATACTCTCAAGACGTGGGTGACCGCCAGGAACGCGAACCAGAGCTCGTACCGTATCTAGAAAACAAAGGAAACGGTGTTTACGCGTGGATCGGCGCTGGCCGAGACTCGGATTCGCGACTGTCGGATCTATGTGCTAAATTCTTGATGCACAAGTAAGTGCGCGCAACAAGAAGTACATCCTTATAATGTCAAGTATTATTCTACGGGTGAGATGTTCTCAAAGGAGATCGCTTGTGTTTAGAGATTCATTGGGTCCGCCAACGTCCGCTGCTACTACTTGCTCCGTGGTACCTGTGAAACAGCTGTCTCAAGCGGCTCAGCTTAATTGCAATAATATTAACAGTAGTTCCGGGAATGGGAACACAACGGTGAATGTTAGAGCTAGTAGTCCACCGATAGAGTCGATCAACGTTGACGGAGGATCCATCAACACGGTAGCTGAATGGGAGCCACCACGGGCTTTGTGGCCCACGGAATGGAAAGTTCGACCTTCCACGGTGGACGAGCGTGAAGAGTTCAGGAGGCAAGAGCGTATGCGTTATGCTGCACCCCATAAAGCGTTTACGTATAGAATGCATGGGTACGCGTCCGTTGTCGGGCCCGTGAAAGGCATTTATCAGCACAACGTCGGTATGTTCGCCTAGATCCTAGATCAGGGAGTTTCAACTTGGGGCCCCTGAAACGCTTGTTTCCCCCACCAACGTTTGTGGCGTTCGCTAGCACACTGTTCTACGGCAACGATGAAGTCTAAGAGTGGGGGTAGAACCTAAGCGGAAATGTGCCGCGTATGTCTCGTGATCTACAAGTTGGAACTCACTGGCCTAGATCGTTATGCTCACGAAAATTCTCGAAAATTTCAGGATTATTCTTGGGAATCCGACCATCGGGTTCTCATCGGGCACAGCTCTAATTTTCTTGAATCCTTTCATAGCTTCAGGATTGACCAAGGCTCGTGGACACTCATTGCTAGTAGCCGATCGTCCAAACTTCGTGACGATCCTAGCTCTGGTCCGAGACGCCACAGCCAGGTTACCGAACGGCGAAGGAACGCGAGCCGATATTTGTCAGCTGCTGAAGGACTCGCAGTACATCAGAGAACAAACTGACAGTGACGACAAGGAAGGATACTTGCACTCGGTAGTGTCCGGTGCTTTGGACAGATTGCACTATGAAACAGATCCTTGCGTGCGATACTATCCTCGACGGAAGGAGTGGCTGTACCTTCATCGAGCACGATCGGAATCTGAATTTGGTTTGTATTCCCTACTACTGGTTTCATACGATTTTCGATAAAATACATCATGCTATCGTTTTTTGCAGAAATGTACCATCAGCAACTGCAAGGCGTCGCGAAAAACAAGAAGAACATGGGCAGCATGTCGCGGAACAAAGCGCTGCCACCCGTCATGAAGCCTACGAACATCAACAAAGAGCAATCTCCGAGCAACAGCAAGGAGTCTACGCCCAAGAAAGAAAGGAAAACCACAACCGCCGCGCAGCCAGTCATTTCCAGGCGAGTTCCAAAATCCGCAGTCTAATTTTTAGGTTGTTGCATAATTAAGCGGTAATGCAAAGATGGGGTTTTTCAGTAGTGAAAAGCGTATCGTATAAAAGATCAATCCGCGATCGTCCTCAAAAGTCCTATTTTTACGTTTACGAGGTGTAATTTGCATTATTCGGAAGCATACAGCTGCGCATGTAGCTATTTTCATATTTTTGATTTTCAGAATTTGATCTTTTATCTAGCGCTTTTCACTACTGAAAAAACCCATCTTTGCATTATCGAAAAATGAGAAGGCGCACCTCGCACCCTTGCAATCCTGGAAACGACTCTACCTCCTTAATGATTACGTATATCATTGCTGTATTATCTTACAGGAAGGAGCAAAAGAAAATCGAGGAGAAGGCGGCGAACGAGCACTGCGTGTCCACCGAGCAGTCTATTGTTACGAACGTGACGACGACCATGAGCGCGACCACGTCTCCCGTGATCAGTGCCGCAGGCCCTTCTATCCCCGTTACATCTCTATCCAGTTCTTCTGCTTCAATCAGCACCGTTACCGTTGAAAAGGATATTGCAACGAGCGACGTGAAACCGCTGATCACCACGACAGCCCCAGCTAAGAAAGTGACCAACATCGGAGGGAAACCGGTCGCTGTGGTCAAGACTAGTGCCCAGAGTTTGTTGCAGTCGAACCAGCAACACTTTCCGCATCATCAGATACAAGTGTCCACTTCCGCTGGCCTGCAAACTATCAGGCTATCTGGACATTCCGTGCTGCACTCTGCTCAGTCCGTCGCACCCAGCAGTACCTCCAGTAATTCCACCAACGTGAACAGCAACCTGACGACCATATTCCCACCTGCCAAGGTGCAGAACCAGCAACAGCAGCAACAACAACCGCAGCAGCAACAACAGTCGCAGACAATCGTGACAAACCAAGGCGGAAAGAGCATCTTACAAACCGCGAATATAAAGCAACAACAGTCTCAGCAGCAGCACGTGCTGCCCGGGAAGACTCTGCTGGCTTCTCAGATCAAACTGGTTAGTTCGGGACAGATTAAATCGCTCCTCACGGGTCACGGTCTTCAGGGTCAAACGATATTCATCAAACAATCGTCTCCATCTGGGAGCCAACCGCAGCAACTGCAGCAACAGCAATTGAAGGTATCGCAATCGCGCGAAATCATTTTATGCGATACAATTTCTCACGAAATGTTCATCATCGTGTTTTAGCAACAGCAACAACAGCAACAGCAACCGCAGATTCAGCAACGGGTCGTGAACAGTCAACAACAATCGTTGCAAACATCCGGTATGCAACGCATTATTGCTCAGATAGGTGGGAAGCCAATTGCTGTTCAGATCCAACAATCGCCGCATCAACAGCAGCAACAACAACAGCAAAAGATATTGGCCAAAGTTCTGACGAGTTCCGGTGGTGGGCAATTAATTTCTGTGGAGAGTCTACTTGCTCAGAAAGGGCTGAAGTTGGCAACCACTGCCAGTCATGCGAATCAACTTAACAGGCAGGGGAAGCAAGTCATGACTCAGTATCAGGTGGGAACTTCCTTTTCCTTTTTCCTTATGTAGAAAATGTTTATTTTGCATAAAAATCAGATTTAATAATCACAATGAAATGCCTAGGTTGTGTCGCAGGCGCAAACGTCTTCGGGACAGTCGAAGATTATAGTGAGTACCCAGCAGTCCCAGCCGCAACAGGGCCAGACGGTGCGAATGGTCACGGCCCAGTTGGCTGGCAAGCCGATCGTCTTAGCCAGTGGCAATAAAAACGTCGGAGTCGGTATGAGCAGCAGCGGGAGCGTGGTGCTCGGCAAGCAACAGTCGTCGCAACAGCAAACGCAGCAGCAACCGATCATCCTACCGAGTCAGCTGCTCAACATCAAGACTCTGCATGGCTTGAAAGTGATACCGACGCCGGCGGGCCTGAAAACCACTGGCGCTGCGGTTTACGCGCGAGTGATAGCGCCGACGACGATAACCTCGACCCAGTCAACGGGGAACCAACAGCAGCAAACGATACAGGCGCAACAGCAGCCGAGGAACAGTCCTTACAACACACCCTGACAAAATTGATACTCATTTTTCCTTGTTTCATTACGTATTCTTTGTTCAGTTGAATTCCGCGGGGTAGTTTCGGTGTTTGAGGAGAAGCTGGGGCAAGACACCCATGTAAAAAGCAGTGTAAACGTGTAGGCGATGCTCGTGCGTAGATTAATTTTCAAGAAGCGAGAGATATATCTTCTCGGTGTCGTGACACACGACGGTAGCGGTGAAATAAGTATACACGCGAGTCATTGACATTGTTTTCTATTAAGTGTCGGATTATTTACAAATGCATGATACGATTTTTAAATACAAAAACACCTTCCGTTTCTTTCTCTCTTTCACGTACACACAACAGAACAGACACTCTCATTCACGCAAACGTACACTTTCTCTCTTGTATCAAGAAGATTCAGCGGCGTCGTATTGTAACGTATAAATAAACCTTACGTAATTACCGTAGAAGATTAAATTATTTTTACAAAGGCTTTCTCTGCGGTCTATGTTATTGTGAAATACCTAGGCGGCGAGTGGCCGCCGCGTCTTTGGTCCGTTTTCTCGCGCGAGGATTACCGATGAAAACGTGTTCTAGAAATGCGAAATCTATCTATGTATGTACAAGGCTTCAGGGAGGTGAAGCGACACGCAAGTACCGCGATTGTTCCACTGTGCGTTTGCCGAGCACGGTTGGGCAACAACTATGTCTGTTCGGTGTTCCGTATGTCTTGGAATATGTCTATCAGATTGTTCACGCCTATCAGGTAGCCGTCCTCGTGATTCCCCACCTGCCATTCCGCGTCGTGGCGGATACGCGGCAGGTGTTGAGGAAGAGGCAATGTCTTCGCGAAGTCGATCATCCAGATGCCAGCGTTTTTAGCGTCGTGGACGAACAACAGACTCGAGCCGACGACCTCGTGCGACGCGAAGAACGGAGACGCTTTTAGCGTCGCCTTGATCGCCTTCAGCCGCAGGATGTACTTGGCCACTGCGTGAGGGTAGCCCTCGACGAAACGTCTCAACGCCTCCGTCACCTGCAATTGTAGCGAATTCATACAATGGGTGTACAAAGTATTCGTTTTGAAACGAATTTTGAAAACGAATAACTTTTTCAAGGTTGGACCCAACAGCGTGAGTTTTTTTTTCAGACGTTAGGATTGTGTATACTTTGTACATGTATATAACTTACTTAGACCTACCAAATGCTAAACCTACTAAATACCTAAACTTTCATTGCAGGCGCAGATAAAAAATTTAAAAATCGTGTCCTTTACTTTTTCAAAAAACTCACGCTGTTGGGTCCAATTTTGGAAAAGTTATTCGTTTTTAAAATACGTACGAATACTTTGTACACCGACTGTACATTCATCTTGTTAATAAAATCGGCCAAAAATTAACCAACAACACGGCAGTTTTGCCACCCCGGCCCTCTCAAGATTAATCGAATATTGTAACGATGGAGGTTTTCACTGAAATAAATGCTCTTAGCGAATATGTTAATTTTCATTGAAAAAGAGACAAGGATCGTTTCCGTTGTAACCTGTGAAATTTCTCTTTCCTGTTTCACAGCCGGAATTCTTTCTGTCATTTTTCTTGCTTCAAGCGTAACCTCATTTGTTCCGTATTTACAGCGAGCCAGAGTCAATTAGCGAGGTAATTAACAAACCTGTTCCCGCGTCCTGGTCGTTTTGAAGTCCTTGGATGAGCCACCGTGGGCAAGCTTGATGCCTTCCACGCGAAAGCCGAGCGTTGCCGTGCTCGATATAGTCTCTCGCCACACCATGTACCTCGGTTTAGTGACACCTTGCACGCGGCGTTCCTCGGCGGTAGGTGCGGTCGGGTCCACTTGTACCATCTTCTCGTACATGTCTTTCCTTAACTGGGGATAAGTTGCTATTAGACTCTCATGAACCTCGCCTGCCTTATCCATCTGATTTAACACTTTGACCGCCACCTCACTCATCATACTTCGAATTGGCCCATGTTTTTTTCTAGATGTTTACAATCTCGTTCAATCCGCTACTACACAAACAATTCCATCATCTTTCCAAAAATGTCCTATACGGTAAAGGTGATCCAATCAAAGTGCCAATCCCCGAACCACTTAGGAGGTACACTCGTTTCTATGATTGCAAGGGTGCGGGATGCACCCTTCTCATTTCTCGATAATGCAAAGATAAGATGGGGTTTTTCAGTAGTCAAAAGCGCTAGATAAAAGATCAATCTAGGCCGCAATCGTTCTCAAAAGTCCTATTTTTACGTTTACAAGGCGTAATTTGCAATATCGGGCAGCCTGTAGCTGTAGCAGCTTTATGAAAATAGCTACGTGCGCAGTTTTATGCGTCCGAATAATGCAAATTGCGCCTCGTAAACGTAAAAATAGGATTTTTGAGGGCGATTGCGGCCTAGATTGATCTTTTATCTAGCACTTTTAACTACTGAAAAACCCTATCTTTGCATCTTCCAATCCTGGAAGCGAGAGTCTACCCCCTTAACCCCGCATTAGACTTTGTACCTTGGGTCTTTCCTTGGCTTTGGCGAGCTCAGACTCAAGATAGGTCCTAACGCCGACCTTGCAGTCCATCACGCAGGGATGCTCGAAGTCTCCAAGAAGATCCTGAAGCTGTAGATAAGAGCACAGCACTGTCCTCTTGTTGACGTCGTCCTTCTGACCAGCTTCTCCTGTTTCAGGCTCGTCCACGCTCCCTTCCTCCGTCTCCTTCATGTCCAGAACACCCTGGAAATCCGGCACGTACGGCTTCAACACGTCGTTCATCAACAACCGGAAACAAGCCTCCTCCTGGGGACAGAGTTTCTTTAGAATCGTCCCTGGGGTGGGTCCTGCTCGGAAGTTCCCTTGGTGTCCTGTCAACTGCACCTGCATCCAGAAACAGGCACATTAAGTTCAGAGTTCGGATTCCTTCCATTCATACGGTAAAAACATTACAAGAATTTATTTTTATATTTAACTTTTTCAAAGCATGTATTTTTTTAATGCATCCTCTGATGGAACGTTTTAAGACGAATACAATGGAGCTGTATGGCAGATGTCGGTTAAGCTCATCCAAGGTCAACAATGACGAATGCATTTTTGAAAACGGAAGGTTGTATTTTTTAATTTATATTCTGTTCGAGCATTTCAAGATGAATAGAATGAGTTATACGGTGAAGGTCGACCAAGGTCAACATCAATGAGTCATAAAGAAATCAACCGGTATTATTACTGCTCCAATCATTACTCGAAAGAAATTGTTGAAGCTTCTTTGAAAGGAATCGAGGATATTCAAGTAATTCCACTCACCCACGGATATCTCTGTTTCTTGTAGGTCTGGAAGAACGGTGTCCAGTGCACGATATTCCTAAGCTTCCTCCAGCCGGACGACTGAAACCAAACAGAAACCCGATATTACTGTAGAGTCTCGACTATCTAATCTCCAAGGATCATCCGGGAACCGGATACTCGAACGATCCTTGTGGATCAAAGGTTCGTTTTCTCGGAACGAGGATTACCATTCACCGCGGTTGAAGGGGAGGGAGGCATTCAGGGATTGTTTAAGGGCGGATGAGCAGTGGTGCCAGTGTCCCGAGTAGCAAAGATAATTGCAGGGGGAGTATCTCTCGCGTTTAAGGACGGTTATCGGGGTGGAATTGGTGGGTTAGGATGGATTAGGGTCGTCCGAGGGCCCGGGGGAGCCTCACATATCCCCACCCTCACCTGCGGGGAATCCGTAAACAGGATTTCATCTCGTCAAAAATAAAAAAAGGGTATTCAAGGGTTGCGAGGAGCGAGTCCAGATTTGTATCGGAATTCCTGGCCCCCTCTCATTAGCCTAGATGGGTCACCGGGATGGAATTAGTGGGTATATTTCTCCTTCTCGGTCGCTCCGTAAGGGGTGCCGGTGGAGCCCCACGTATCGCCGTCCTCCTTCCCCAGGGGAGGCGGGGAATAAAAAAAAGGTATTCAAGGGTTGTTTATTAAACGGTCAGCAACCTGTTTCAAGGCTGGTCCTGGTTACCTTGGGGATCGTTCGCTCGTTGGACCGTTCCGTGTGATCAGAGTCCCATTCGGAGCTGAGATCGTCGCCGCTACCCTCTCCCCATTCCAGGTTCGTGTGCGGCACAACAAGCAGCTTCAGGTACTGCTGGTACCCTGAGCACCTGTTCAGGCAAGCTTCATCCTTGTGACTCCGTCCTCTGATACATTTATCGCTCCTCTGTCTGTTCTTGCAATCTTCAGTCTCGTTTTCCGGCGCGACACAATCTACAACCACTTTCGGACAGGATCCAACCTCCTTTCGATCCTCGCTGCTCGCGAAACCGTTCTGCAGCCTGTCCAAAGCGGATTCCTTCATCTCAGACTCGGTCTTCCCGTTCACGATGGTTTCATCGGGTTCAACGGCACCGTCAATTTTCACGTCTTCGTCCTCTTCTGTCTGCGATTTCTGCTCCCATTCCTGCGGCTGCGTTCTCAGGAACGAGGGAGAAGGACTCCTAGAAGAGGACGGCGAACGTCGATCCATGATCGACGTCGAGAATCGCCTGGACATCCTCCTGCTCCGCGATCGGATCATTTTTCGCAAACCCGGCGACCGCTTCTCGCAATCCTCTACTTCCGCGCAATCCTCTAACGCCGATTTCGAGCACACTACTATCTTCGGCACTGTCATACACTCGTACCCCTTCTGCATCTTCAGTTTAGATGATCTACTGCGTCCTTGGTAGTGGGTCCTTAGGACTTCTCTGGTGTTCTCGGTCCTGGAGAATTCACAATCTCTATCGCACGAGGATTTCTAGGATTCTATGAAGATTCAGGAAGAGTCTCATAGAGTACCATCTCTAAAGATCACCATCGACCGTGATCTTCGCACTTTTAATCCACGTAATCTTTTTTGTAATCAAATTGTCCTCAAACTCTTAATCCTTTTCCCAGCATCCAAAGCTGCACAAGTACTAATCCATACCTATCCAACCCGAGGTCCACTTCAACTTTGGTACACACTTTCGAAGATCACAGTCTCGTACTTTATCCTATCGCCGAACCGTTTCCCAGGACTCCGGGCCGCACTATCATCGAAGCAGGTACAACGAATTCGACGCAGGACAGGTGGCCGCGTCCCACTTTTATCGATGAGTCCTGCCCGAATGCCAACAGTCTAACCAAGATCCAACTTTCACGTTTTTCCGTCTACGAACGCAAACTACGTCCGTCGTTCTATTCGGATCTATTTCCGGCGATGGCTGGATCGTTTCTGCGCGATGATCTCCGCGAAAACGATCGACCTCGTCCAGGTCAATCGTTGTCACCGGCTACCTGTACTTTCTTCGTCAACTAGCCTCGAATCTCGACTCGGCGCGGCGGTCGGCGACGCGTTCATTTCATGAATCCGACCGTTTCTAGCAGGTGTTGGCGCGGCTTGTAATTGCCGTAATTGCTGTAATCACGAGGTGCGACCGAATCGAGACACCTGAGTCGACTGGACACCTTCCACCCACGTCGCGCGTCCTCTCCGGGCCCGTCCCGCCGTGGAAAGCGAGTTGCGTGTGCCACTTTTTATTCGATGGCCGAGCTCGAGCGGGCTCGCGACACGCAAAATTCCGTTGGCTCTGCAAATACGACTCGAGCCTCCCGCAGGTGGCTTCCGACTATGATCGCGCCGATAACGACTCTATCTGTTACGCTCTTTCGATGCACGAGCGGAATCCTCGAAGCTCCTGCGATTTCTGGCTTCAAGTCGCTTCACGTGTTCTCTGCGTTCTTAGATTACTTTCCCCCGTTCTTTCTTCATTCTTCGTTTACTTTGGCGAAGTCTCGGATGATCTTTGGAACCATTAGGTTCCTCTCAGTTTTCTGTTTATTCAATTATTTCCCCACTCCAATGAATATGATCATTCGATAGACCAACAAGAGGATTTCAAGAAACTGGAATACTGTCCAATCTGAGTCTCCTTTTATCCTATCCTCCGTGGAATTTTTACACCGCTCCCTCTCCGTTGCAATTAACGCGTGACTTGTTAATTCGCTGAAATGCTCGATTCAATCTCAATAGTTTAATCGTCTTTTTCCGCTGGTTTTTATACAGCATTTGCATCGAACAGCTCACGCACCGTGTTTACGTACCGTTCGATTTTTCCAAACATTTTCATGTAAACGATGATCAGACGTTGTTCACTAGCTGGATCAACGAGTGAATTTCAGAGAACGCTTCTTTCCAACAGTGCAACTTTCTTTTAAATCGCTCGCGCAATGTTCGAAAAGAAAATGGAACGAAGCTCGATTCAGTACCTTGATCTTGTTTTTACCGAATTTCTTGTGCAACAATCGCATCGGCCAATTCAACAAGTGGATCTCAAGAAAATGGAACGAAGTTCAACAACTTAATCTTCTTTTTGCTGAATTCCTCGCGCAACATTTGCGTCGACCTGTTTCTCTGTCGTGTTTACGACTCATTCAAGAAAATGAGACAACGTCCGATAACTCAATTTCCTTTTTTCCCCTGTTCTTTATGCAACGTTAGGCTAATTAATATACACGGTGGTCAACGCGATTTATCCTCAGCTGGATCGAGAAAATAATATTCTGTATTCGCCGTAAAATACTCGGCCCAATATCTCAATCTTCCTTCTACTATGTTCGTCTTGCATCACAGTTATTAATTACGTAATATCGGTTGTAAATGTCGTCGAGATTACAGGAATACCGAAATTGCGTACTTCTAAACTACAGTTCGATTAATTGGCTCGTGATTCTGGCCGCTCGCGACCTTCGCCAGTTGCTCGCCGCTTGTTCGTTCACTGGATAAACACGCGGAAAATGCATCTGGAACAGTTTCGAGTCGAGAACACCTTTGATATTCTTCTTCCTGTGCGACGCTAGTGTTTCTGTTTTATTCTTACAACAGAACGATCTAGCATAAACGTTAACATGAATGTACAGACTGTTCCAGCAGACGCTTCAGCTAAAACTCGAGCAGTTCGACTAGCAGTACGCAGTGTTCACCATTTGTTCGCTTGTTCATTCGCAACTGAACACACAGAAATGCAACTTGAACAGTTTCTCATCGAACACCTCGATTTCCTTCTTCTTATACAACACTGTGGATACTGTCTTAATTATACCAGCACAATGGTGCAACATAAATGTGTTACCACTTCAATTTCCACAACGTAATCGTTCCGTGCGACGTGAACGTGCAGACTGTCGAGATTCTCAAAAGCTCGTTAAGTCTTATTAGCAGTCGGTGACTCGACAAAACATTCGAAAATTCAGAGTCGAGTCGGATAAGTGAAACAGTCTCTTTTTCCAGAGACGCCCTGTCTATTCGCGGAAGGTAATTAGTGGCGGTCCACGTGAGCCTTGGCTGTGCACTAATCAGGATCGCGGCAGGACCTGCGGCTATTCGATCAACGATCGCTGGATCAGCAAGAAGCGGCCGTTGGACTGGCTCGGCTGTTTATCGGTGCACATTCCAAATAACTGGCGCCTTTGGCCTCCCGGACGCTTGTGTTACATAATTGGTGACGCTCTCGCATCGACGGCACCGCATTTATTTCCATTTAAATGGTTTACGTCAACGCGATCGGGCCGAGTCTCGCGCGACAAGGGTCCGCTTCGTAGTTGACGCTCGGACGCGCGCAGAAACGCCGCTTCTTAGATCCTCGATCTCGATCCTCACGCGGAGTCCACGCGCGCGCCCGTGTCATCGATCGATCCGAAGAAATCGTCGCTGCAAAATCGGGAAAAACTGCACAGATGTGAGACCGTGAATCACTGGGAAAATTGCACGGAATCCCGGTGACGCTACCGGTCGCTGGAGAAAATTGTACTAGGACCTCGGAGACGCTGCGAGTCGCTGATTAAAATTGCACGAAGTCTCAGTGGCGCTGTGAATCGGTGTGGAAATTTCACGGAATCCCGGTGAAGCTGCGACTCGCTGGGAAAATTGCAGAGGATCTCGGGGAGGTTGCGGACGACTGGGAAAAACCGTACAGAGTCCCGGTGGTGCTGTGAATCGCTGGGAAAAACTGTACAGAATCTCGGTGGTGCTGTGCATCACTGGAGAAAATTGCAAAGGGGAATCTTGGAAGTCGCCACTGCGAATCGCTGGTAAAAGTTGCACAGGGGAATGGCTTTATCTGTCGAAGACCTATCTCTGTTAATCGCTGGACAGCGCCAGGACTTCCGGTCTGGGTTAGCTGATGGCGGAAGTTTACGAAGTACCAGTCAAGCGGATCGGTTCCAGCTTTTCCCGATTGCTTGCGAGGATCGATGCGCCGGCAGGATCTTTTGGGTCTTGTCACCTGTATCTTGGTTTGTTCGATTGAAATGTGCAGAGTCTCTCTTGGATCATGGAAGGATCAGGTAAAAGTTGATTGTTGACGTTTGATAGTAACCTTGCCGTATGTATGTGTGAAAGAGTTGTTTAGGATTTGACAGAGTCTCATTGTAATCTCAGTCTGGTCTTATTTAATCCTGCTGTGTTTGTGGGATTTATAAAAACCATTCAATGGTGTTCTCTTTGACAGAGCGCGATGATGTTCACGGATGGCATCGATTCCGAGTCGCAGATCACGAACATCGAAATGCGTCATCGACTAATTAACCGGCGGTCGCAGTCGTCATTAGCGGAGTTATCAGGAGCGGACGAAACACACTGTGGCGAACGTCACCATGCTAACCGACGCGGAAATTATAGTTTATCGTTATCGGTGATGCTAAAATCATTATCGCGACCGAAAAACGGACGAGAGGGAGGAAGAAAGCGAAAGAATAGCGCAAACATGGGCAAAAAACAAGAACGAGAAGAGGAATTGCATTGTAAAAATATGGTAATTGGGCCTTGTTGGTACTATGATCTTTGCGTCACGATTTTTCTTGCAAGATATATAAATTCTAGCTTGTCTTATGCAAATAGGTAAACCGCGATTGTTATGAGCCATGTCCGCTGGGGAAAAAGAGCGACGCGTAGGCCAGTGACCCGGGACTTTTGACCCGTATCAGGCTCATCAGGCTCATTATGCATGCTTCTCGATAGAAAAACGGCTTGCAATGCGGACAATAGAGAGGAATGTCTACAGGGTAGAATGACTTTGTTCTCTTTATTTCTAATTTAATTTTCTGAGATATAGAATGCAGAACACAGACATTCAGATTGTTTCCACGGTCCCGTCGCGACTCGCGCAATTTCTTCGTGATTTTGCGCTGGGATCACCGGCAAGGTGTATGTTTGAGTAAAACATTTGCTGTCTTCGGACGCATGAATTTCTCTGTCAACAGTCTCTCTCTCTCTCTCAGCGCGGTGACGCTCTGTGTCCACGCACGGTAGCGACTCGCTGGATCGCTTAACTCTCAGTCTATCAGACTCTGAACTTTTCAGATACATTCCTCCCGCTCGGAATTCCAGAATACATCGAAGCTACGGCGAGTAAAAGATTGACTCGAGAACGATTGTAACGTCAAATGAACAAGGTAGCCAGCTCCTCGGGGCAGCCGATCGGGAACTCCAAAAGGCGATTCAATTATTTCGTCGACTAACATGGAGAACGATTTTACAGGTGCGCGGAACGTGATCGTCGGCCAGTTTCAGGGAGCCGGTGACATTAATTGGCTATAAAAGATGTAACAAGGATTCCTCTAGAACCATTCGAGATGTGCAATGAAGAAACTGTAATGCGATCATGGATGAGAAAGCTTTATTATCTAGATATTAGATCAAATCGTATCGTATTGATATGGAATCTCCAGGAATTTTTTATTTTCTATGATCTTCAGGAAGACAACTCCTGTAGATTCCACCACAAGAAAATTACCGCAACATGTTCAATATATGCACTTTCAAGTAAGGTATCGGCTGAAAAGATAACTCCGCGAGTTATTTCAAAAGAGTTTCTAAAAATTACGGTTTTCCAGATTCTCAGCTAGGCATGACTACTTAATCTTCTCTTTCAGGAATCACAGATGTTATAACAGTGATGCAACACAGGAAGCGACGCCAGGATTGTGAAGATTACATAGCAGGATATCAGGATGAAGCGTTAACAATCTCCGCAAACGAATCACTAGCATCATGGTCATTAATTCCGACAGAGCGACGCGAGACTCTCGTTTCTATAATAGTCGGAGTTGTCCGCGGGATTCTCGGACAGATCTTCTTGTAAAGATCGAACAACATCTCCGGCATCCGCGTGTGGCTGCCATCCGTCCCTGATGTCAATCCTCATTCGGCCAGTGGCTCGTAAAAGCAGCGCGCGAATTCACGGTCGTTTCGCAGTTTCTCGTCTCTTCCCTCCCCCGCCTACGCTTCCACTGCCTTTTACGCGCCGCTCGTGATTAATAAAACAGGCGCAAATGACTTGAAGCCGACCGTTTAATTATTCAATTCTCGGGCGCGCGACGGTCGTTCGCGCGCTGCTTGTCGAAATGATACCACACTCTGAGAACTTTACCGAAACGCTGTCATCTATATCGAATGTTCAACTCTCTCCTAAATTTTTCCGCTGCTAACTTTATTCGCGACATTGTAGCCGCATTTTTCTGACTGAAACGATAAAAACAAACACGACGAGGTTTGGATTCTATTTACTTGCGTGATATACGATCTAGTGGAACCTCGATTATCCAAACCGATTGGTGCAATACGGGGATTTGGACAATAGAATAGCTACAATGAATCGCTTTGAATTGAACTGTTTTCGGATAATCCATGTTTGGACTCGTTTCATACAAAAACATGTCATGCACATGTTGGAACACATTTCATGTTGTGTACTACAACTGTAAACAACAAAGTCCATGAAATTAATTTGACTCTATCTTCAGCTACAAGACTGTGGTCGTCAGATATTTGTGACGGTAGTACTGAACGCGTTAAACAATGAAAAAAGTTTGGTCAGCCTGTTTAACATAAATAGAACATAAAGTCCTTGGCCTTCGTACAGCAAAAATGTGATTTTGCATAAAGATCCGCAGTGTGGTCATGAGTAAACATTGAGCCCATTCGCGTTTTTATGGTGATCCGATGGTGGTCGTAAAACCGAGCATGGGACTATCGGGGTTAACTGATCTTTTTACTTTCTCCGTTGCATTAATGGCTGGTCCGCGGTCGTTTTTGTAGAATCCACCGGCGAAAAAGCAAAGGGACGTGAAGGAGGAGGGATCGCGGACCGATCAAGGCGAAAACCCTTGACCCAGATGCCACCATGCCAACAAAATATTCGATAAATACGCGCCAAGGCTTGGCCACCTCAAAATCGAACGATTCCGTCTCTTTCCGACGATTCGCGCGAGGATCCTTGTTTCTGGATCGTGATTTATGCCCCGGCGACAGCAAGGTTGTTCAGATTGCGGACCTTTATGCGTTTATAGCAAATTTTGCTGACGGCGATCCGAAAAAATGCGTTTTAATGCTGACACCACCCATCAGTGACAGGGATCGTTAATGTTGACTTGCGAAGTAGCAAGATTGCGCCTGCCCGGACTTTTCGCGACTCTTATCGCGATGAAGGATCACAAGCGGATGCTTTCAACTCTACAAAATTATTTTTATGATCTTGATATTTATAACTTGATGGAACGCAGATGGTTCCGGTGGTAACAAAGTTGTTTATCGAGGTGATCGGCTTTTGCTTGCAGTTTTCAGTGAGGTATCCTCGGGAAGGTAGACTCGCATAAAAATCGGCAGGAAATTGTGCTGACCGTGATTACGATCATTCTGCAGTAAGCGATGAGACTGCAGAACATGGAATAGATAATGGGAGATGTAGAATATAGAATCTAGAATAGTGCAATAATATGGAATGCAGAATATAGAATATGGAATAAAAAGTAGGGGTTGAACAATATAGAATATAGAGTATAGAAATTGTGCAGACCGTGATTACGATTAATTCCAGCAAAGCTTGACTGCAGGATATAGAATAGAGAATGCAGAATATAGAACATGGAATAAAAAATAGGGAACGAAGAATATAGAATATAGAGTATAAAAATTATGCTGACCGTGATTACGATTGATTCCGGCACAGATTGACTGCAGAATATGGGATAGAGTGTGGGAGGTGTACAATATAGAATCTAGAATAGCACAATGCAGAATATAGAATAAAAAATAGGGGATGCAGAATATAGAATATAGAGTCCCTCTAGGTCCTTTCGGGAGAATATCTAGGTTCGTTTCCTGGAGAAACCATCCAGGGAATCCTGTCGGCAGACCGGCATTCCTCGTCCGAAGGAAACTAGAGCGGCCACGAGAGCTAATTGAGAGCCGGCTGATTAGCCAATGAGATCGAAACGAGACGAGAACACGGCCACTAATTGACCGGCGCAGCTTTTCTCGCGGACGACCAAGTTGCATAACCTCCTCGATGGTGTGCGTCGAGCGAAAAACCAGCCGCGAGGAAATCTCGAAGAATTTAGGCCTCCGCGTTGCGTAGCTTGCGCAACAGGCCAGGTAATACGTTTCTAATCGATCATCGAGCTGTCGATGTCCCTGCATTTATTACGCCGGTTGTCCTGCGGCATACCGAATCAAAGTGAAACGTATCGATGGCTCGAAATTTCGAAACCCATTTCGCCTGGTTTTTTGTTCGCCTGTCGAGGGGACATAATGTTCTCGTTAAAGAGCCTGACAAAAGACGTCAGCGGCCGATCGATCGGTTTCATTGAGACACCGATCGGCCAAACGAGCATAATTATCGGCGACCGATCTCCATGCATGTAGACATTTTTGAAACATCCGGTGGATAGCAAAAAGAGTTAATAATAGATTTATTTGATTTCCGTGAAAATTTATTAACACGTTCGCTAGCAGAACACGTCTCGTCTTATGAAATATGAACAAAAGTAATAATATTGAGTTGGAACGGAAGTTCGTAGCGTTTGTAAATTAAAATTGAAAGCTGAAATTTTCAGATATTTATTCATAGATTTATTCAATAACATATTTTCCATTCTGTTCTATTACTTTTTGCCATTTTCGAGATAACTTCTCGTGTTATTGAATAAACATATGAACAAATACCTTAATTTTATCTTTGATTCTTAATTTGAAAACGCTACGAGCTTTCTTTCCGACTCAATAGATAATTGAATTCAAAGTAATGACGCAATTAACAAAGTAATAACGAAATTAATTTGATTTTACTTACGTCAAGTGCAAAATGGTTGATGTCACAAATGCGTCACGCTGGTAACAAACGTATGGAGACAGTTTTAAGTAAGTAAAACTGAAAACCAGATGCTTCAAAAACAGTTAACGAACCAAGATACTTATTACAGAAATTTCGGTGACGAGAGTGCACCATCTCCCAAATCCTAGCAACGATAAAATTATTCAAGATCCACTTGATCCGTCGCAAGAAAATTTTTCGGTGCTTTACCTTTTTCTGTCCAACTTGCGGTGGTCTTCGTTGATGCTTGTCGACGATCCCCAATAAACAATCATCGCATTTGCAGTAAAAATTGCCACTCGACGCGGAATCGCTCGAAAGCAGCGAGTTGTAGGTGCTGGCACTGGTCTGACTGTCCATTGAATCGGCTCTCCTCAGGAAGAGGTTCTTCCTTGGAGATGCGCCGCTTCGTCTTTCTGCTTCATTCTTCTCGTCCTCGCGTAAACTTTGCTTCTCGATCTTTGCCAACAGGATTTGCTCCATTAGGTTTAATGTTGGAGGCGACGAGATTGTTGGGGATGATGCGTGCGAGTGACCGATCCTCTTTTCCTGCTCCATTTTCGGATCTCTGGCTGTTGGGACTTTAGGAAACTCTAAAGGACTCGAATAATAATTGATCCAACAGATCCGGGGTCCTGGAAGTTGGCCACACAACTTCTAATTCAAACCTCCTTCCATTTACACTTAGCTTCAGATTTAATTTAGAAATTTAGTTTAGATTTAGTAATTGATCTGAAAGGACAGAGATCTTAAGAGAAATAATCTTTTTTTCTCATTTAGACATCCTTATTTTTCAACTCTCTCGTTGCTAATCCAACAATGACTTAAAAAGGTTCTTCCTTAAAATCTGAGTCTTCTGTGGCTGGTCAGAGAAGATTCCGCAACCATCGAGTGTTGTCCTGTTAGATCCTTGTAGACGGGCCAGGCAGAAGCTGGAGATCCTAGAATGCAGCTGGTCGTTCCATAGCACGGTTTCCAGGATCGGTCTCGCAAACGGCGTTCCTTTTAGCGATCCTGTAGTTGTACTGCGACATTTCAAACGTTCGCTGTCGTCTCCGTAGTTCCAGCAACGTTCCTCGGAACACTAACGTGTTCGTTGCCGAGTGTCGTGGTAAAAAAGAAAAAAAAACAACGACCGTGACACTCCGCGGCGGGATCAATTTCTGCGGACTTGTCGCGATTCCCGGAGTACTTGCTAATTCGCGCGACGGTCAATTGATAGTGCCGGGGGGAACTGCGAAAACTGTAGCCTTCGAGTTGATCTAATAGCTTGCGCCGTGAGCTGCGATAGCTCCTTTTGCCAGTTTTTTGTTGCTCTCCTACGTTGCTCGAAAATACTCTACTACGTTCCAGCCCCCTTCGACGGATAGATACCGCGAAAGATGCGGCTGGTGATAAGTGTGATTGTCGATTAGGTTCCCAAGTTCTTGCGGAGGAAGGAGAGACTCCCGAGGACATGGAGAAACCGGGATCCAGCGGAGTGCAGGGCCCGGCTGCACGCTTTTCCTCTACTGACCCGAATTAAGTGCTTCCTGTTAACCAGCCGGCCACGTATTACTCGATCATCTATCGCGTGTATCACCTATATGACGCGTAAATCTCACTATTGTGCCAACTATCGCGCGCGCGCGCGGGCACCTGATCGACCGATGCCACAGGTGGCGATCCTACCTACGGGAGGACTGTTAGGTTAGCTGCACAATCCTGAGCACTGTGAGGGCTCTGGCTAGGTTATTTTCATGGTCGCAGACGATGTAGATCTCTGAAACTAAGCTTGGAGCTTGAATGTCTTCGATCCTCTTTTAATTCTATGAAGCATCGAATTTCAAGAAATAAAGAAACCCGTGTTTGCACAGGAAGTTTATCTTTTGATTCAAGACTGCATTTGGATGTCTGATAGCAAGACAATGGAACAATTGTTACGGTTACAGATCCTATCAATCTTGTACGTAATTAAACAAAGTCTAATCTGATTATTAGATTGCTGATCTTTGTACGAATTTATATTTCTACGGACTGTTTTATGGAAACTAGAATGAGAGATTTGTTGAAGAGCTTAATGTATTAATTAACAGATTTCTAACCCACTTATGTGTTCCCTGATGGATACATCATCAGTAGGAAGCAAGTACGCGATTTTCCCAGCATAAATCTATGATTCTAATCCGCCGGACTGTCGGCCGACGTCGAAACAAAAGGTGTTCGATTACATCTCCGCGGCATCCTCCGCTTGCATAATGAACCAGTATCTGATCCTCCGATTGACGTAATCCATTCGCCTACCGCGCCAATAATCCTCCACCTAACAGCCTCTTTGTCCCGCAGAAAATTTTCCGAGCTTCCGCCGTCTCAAACACAAAGATCGTTGTGTGGAAAAATTTTCAAAAAACTCTCGAATCTCGACACCGATCGGTATTGTTCTTAAAATGACTACAGTAATGTCTCGATATATGTGACAGAGATGTGCACGAGATTTGTGAACAATCCGTGAATTTTTGAACCACTTGATATCGGTGAGACAACACTGATCTAATGACAAAAATGTTTTACTTTTAATATTTTGGATCACAAGGAAAATTTTTAAAAATTTCGCATACATCGAGACAAGGCTGCGTTAACCGTTTGACAGGTACTAACTATAGACGATTGTTCACCGCACTGTCACAACAAACGGATCATCCATGCATCGATCACCTAACTTTCACTAAACCTTCGTCGATGATCTACGCGCGGCGATTTATGATTTCTGTCGTGACTGCCGGACAGCAGTCATTAATATCGCGAGGACGCGTTTCTAATCGAGCGAGAGCAGAAGAAAGACCAAGAGAAATCAAGAGAGACGAAGAGGGAGAAAAGAATCGTTATCAGTGGTCCCGTGAATGGGATCACTGTTATCAACGATTGGGTCGACCAATAACGTAGCGCTACAACAAAGATCAAGGCACAGAAAAATATCCAAGTACGAGGGACCTAGAACATCCACGAGGATGGCTTGGATCAGATCGATATTCCTGATTCTTCGAAAGAAGTTATTTAACATCGCCCAACAAAAATTAACTATCACCCATGGTTGAGGACTTTTTAATAGATCCTTCAACAGCGACAGAAACTTCGATCGTAAACCAACAACTCACCCTAGATCATTTAATAATCTCGTTTTGGATTTTTGTGAAAAAGAAGATTCTTAAGCTTTCTTTTGGCTAAGCTTCCGGCTCACGAAGTAAGAAGAGACTAGTGAATAGTCAAAAGAGAATCGTTAAGCTGCATAATTACCAAATCTCTTGACCCCTCGCCTGGCAATATCATGCCAGACTCGTGACGAAAACTACGAGCACAATCTACTAAATATGGGCGTTACGATCCCGATAAGAAGCGTTTCGATCTTGGTCTCCCGTGAAAGGAAGTTGGCTGCCTTCTAACGGACACGTTCTAAGTTCTAAGCGGGACTGTCTTTGAGCTGCGCCGCGCAGCGCTCTACTGACTCGAAGATCGCCAAAATGCAATTCGAATGGAGTACTGTAGCAAACAAGGAAACAGTTCAGACCGATGAATAAAAGATGGAGAGACGTCTGCCCATCACGAATCCAGTGATAAATCATTAGTTAAAATTGCTGGAGCCTTCCGATAATTTCTATTCACAACATAGACCATGATGCTATTTTTAAAAAATCTTCTCGCACCAGATAATCCGATGAAAACAAATAAAGAAAAATTCTCGGATAGACATATCATAAAATAGAAATGTTTAACCACGTTCCTAAGGGTAGCTTTTCTTTTAAAAAGAAATTTCACAAAGACAAAGTGAGGACGCGTGTATGGGAAGTGATTAAGGAGCGTTTGATTGGCCGGAGGCTCGGGCCTCGCCGCCTACCATTGGCTAGCTTCGCAACAAATGGGCGTGGCGATTATGCGGGCGTCGAGTGGCGCTACTATAACGAGAGAACAAGATTTTGTTCAAAGAGGCCTTTATTTTTGTCGTGCAGAACGAGATGGAGTGATAAGGTGCAACAACAACTGCTTATCGGTATCGTGGTTAATCATGTTCCGTCGGAAGATATTGATTTATTGTTGTCAACAATAACACGTTGGGTAATCCAGTTCCCTCGTGACAGGTCTGGTTCCAAGAATAAAAAATGATTGTTCGAAATGGGGAGAGAGAACGATTTCGAAATAAATCGATCGACTTGGACGACTTTTTGCGACACGGAACGATTAGAAAACGAATTGGCACATCGGGATTTCCGACGACCCGCGTCCATGATATTATTTTCGGTCGCACCGCGCGATGTTTTATTCATAACGCGTGCGTGTCATCCCGTGTGCAACGCGAATTTTCTATGTCGGGGAGCTGGAACGCGTGGGTCGATCGATAGACGTTCAGAATACGCTTATTGGAAGATCTTCGGGCCACGATTGTCTTCGCGTTTCAATCGCAGAGGCGTCATTGTTTCATGATCGGAACAAAGGACGAGTCGCAACAGAGAAATCTCTGGAACTGTTCCACTTGACAAACACTCCTTCATGAATTATTTTGCTCTGCGAGTTATGTTGCTCACAGATCCTGCAAAGATTTCCATGGCTCTGCTCCTTGCCTTAATTGTAGTAGACCTTAGAATAATTTATTCGTCGTTGCTATCTATGTTTTTCTTGTGGAATCAATTATTCATGAACAAGAGATTCACTATTTTTGCATTCACTGTGTTGCTATACTAGAAAGTATACTGAAATCTTGTTCCAAGTATTCACAGATCGGTTTGATCGATCAAGAGGCCTGAAGCGCCTTCGTCGAATCTCCTCGAGCACACTCGTTATCGCCGGCTGATAACACGAGCTGGGCAGCCTTTGGAAATTTACCTACAGCACAGACAATAGAGTTGCAAAATTTAGTTCGAAGAACGCTAGACGAATTTGAAATAGTTCGCACAAAATTACTGAAAGGCACAGGTCATCCTCCGCCTGTTTTCTTATTATAGGACCTTCGAAAATGCTAGACTAATCAAGATAAATGATCGTGCAGAGACTAAAAGGACCTGTTCTTATCATAGAACCTTCGAAAACGCCAAGCGAAACAAGATAAACGATCGTCTAAGATTAGAGGAGCCCAAGGTCTACCTACCACAAAAATATCGGGGACACTTTGCGGAGCATGATCGCTGGACTGCGAATCTCTATGCAAAATAAAAATTGTCTACATAGAAATAGATACACAGAAATAGATCTTTACATGACTTCCTCACAGAGTGAGGTGAACGAATGATCACCTGAAATTCAGGGTAGCCACCTCCTGATCGGTGAATCTTCTGGCCCCGCGTTAAGGTGAAAATCTCGAAATACCTTGTAGAGCAACGCATCGCAAGCGATATTCCCGTCGAGGATTTCGTCCAGGTCGATCCTGAGCAGGCCTAGGGGCCGTTGCTTTCCGCGCTTCATTTTCCGCGTCCTCAGGTTTCGCTCCCGGCGGAGACGCAGTCATCGGTAGCGGATCGCCGCGGAAACTAGCAGACCGCGAGATTGCCATCGGCTCACCGGTGCACATTATCACCTGACAGTGTTTGTTGATAAGTGCCCGGCCGGCGCGGCGGCGAGCACGCGACGAGATCCCTTCGTGGAAATCGCTGCGGAACTCTTATCAGATGGTAGTCGGCCGCTGACGAACCACAACTACGCATCGTCGATCCCGAGAACCTAACCGATTATGCGCGAACACCTGCTTTAGCGATCTCCCGGCTAGACTTGACGGTCTGTCTTGTTGAATACTTAATGATCGTGGACTCTAGCTCAAGACAGCAACGAAAGAGTTCGGGACCGACCTGTTCCAAACCTATCCTCCAGTTCCGGGCGACTCAGTCCGCCGAAATCGACTCCCGCTGATAGATCCCGATCCTCTAAGACCGAAAATACACCGCGTCTTCGAGATACGCTCTTCCCGACCGACTCCGCCGGCACACAATAAACACAGGCCGATTCGTCGGGTTTTATTTAAATCAAGTTCGTCTTCCTCCCCCGGTTTCGCTGGAATTCTATTTTTTCCCGTCGCGAAGCCGCGGCGCGGAGTCATCGGGATTTAATGATCGTCCGTATCGCGTTTCGGTCCTATATATGGGGTCGATGAAGCCCTAATTGATGGTCGCGCCCATCGTCAAAGGGCCCGCCTAACACCGTCGAGTTTGCTTGAAGCTTCAGTACCTCTTCAAGAGCTCGAGGATCCTCCAGTAATCTTTCAACGGTCGAGGTACCAAGATCGCAGAAACTTTTCGAGTGGATTTTTTAACTTGTTTCCCAGTCACATGGAGAATCGGGTGTCGTTGACTGACAATGTCAACGGACATAGACTGACTGAATCTTGTGGAAAACGGTGCTGCGAACGGAGACGCTGACGAGAGACCGCACACCACCGTCACCGGTCCTCCACTGGCTCACTGTTACCACATCGAGTACCTCGGCTAGACTGGAGATGCCTCGAGCTTGAACTTTCTGACTCCTTGAACGGGGCGGGATAATGGAGCATTTGAAAGTAAAAGCCTGTCTCCGCTAGACCTGCTTGCTTTATTCGAGCCGACACTGGAAGTGGCTGGTCAGTTATAGTCAGTGGCATAGTGGAGTCTTTGATGGACGCACGCTTCCTAAAGGACGTCGAATGGAATTGTACAGTGCGAGCCATTTAGCTCTGCCTCCTTAGCGTGCTCCTTTATTGTTCATCGTATGGAGAAATGTTTCAGACAAAAATTGTAGTGTATCAGATGGAGATTCGTATGTAGTAATTAATTTTTTGTCGCATTTCTTCTTTATAGAGATAAATCACCTTTGGTCATTTAAGCAGGGGGAAGTTTAAGAAAATGTCAAAGTGTGCCACATATTTTATGAAAAAGCAAGCAACAAAAAGACTAATTAGTACAGTTTGAACCCCTTTCGATACTGTGCAATTTTCGTATGAAACATTTATTCATATAACGAACGGCTAACGAGTTATTTTAGGAAAAAGAGTTAACTACCGCGCTTAGCTTTATCGAAATTCTAATTCGTGAGAAGTTATTGTTTCAGTATCAAATACTGAATACTATGCGCGTCACAAGTTTATCACACTATACACAGACTAGATTGCTAAAGCTGATCGCAAGGAATTAACTATGACGAGGAGTGCGCTTAAAAATTCATTATTCTTGTATGAATAATTGAAATAACACGACCGACTGACCTAGTAAGATGATGCAGTTCTGCCAAGGTAAAATTGCAGGAATTGATCTCTTTTCTTGCATCGCCAAGGAAACATACAAAATTCAATTAAATCGCTCGGTTAACATCCTGCCAAGTTTACGCTAGATTCGAGCCCGGTACAGGGATCAAATTCGCCGCAGTCGGTCTCGCTCGACCGCTATCGCCGCGAATCCGGTTTCCAAGCTCGATTCCACGCTCGCGGAGAGGAAAGGCGCAACTAGTGACGTCAAACAATTGTGGAATTTACAACGGTGTTTATAAGCCGTGGTTCTCGCCAGGTGATAGTCGGGCTACGTCAGAGCCGCTGCCTATTCAAGCGTCTCGTTCTATCTGCTAGATAAAAGAAACTAATGAATACTGTCCCGGTCCCTCGTTCTAACATTACAAAGTTCCCCGAAACTCTTTACCAATCTTCCGCGTGGATCGGAGAAAGATGAATTCATGGGATCCCGGTGCGAGCGAGTGGCTGCGAAAGACAAGGAAGATAATCAGCATCGGCTGCAACGTTCCTTGATCGCGTGTACGTCACTGTAACCCACGCAAAGAATGCACAAAGCGAGCGTGCACGTGCGCGACGGGTTTGTAAACACGTTGATCCATCCGTATGGAAAACGAGTATGCAGAGACAGGGCCAGGTAAATACGCACGCTGTTCTGTACAAAGGATAGGCATGCATAACAGATTCCTCTGTTCGCTGCATTGTCGCGAGCCTCATTTCAAAAAATAGCGACGCGTGTCGTCTCATTCAACGTGTCCTCTTCTAGGAAAACGTTCTCAGAGGTCGTTCCGCGCCGCTATCAATTTCTTTCGCTCGCCGGAACGCTCGGGAATAATTCTCGTGATAAAAATAAGCCTCCAAACTGGATGAGAACGCGCGCGCGAAACTGAGCGCAGATAAAGCTGAGCCTCGCCGTGGTCGCGGTCACGTTCACGTTTTCATTAAGCGTCCCTAAATACCGACGTGAATTCCGTATTCGTCGTATGAACAGTTCGTTTGTTCGCGAACTGGAGCACAAGCGTGACGTTGCGTAAGATAAATTAGCCGCGTGTTCGCCGCACGGCTAACGAGAGCCTGTGGTGGTGGCGGTGTCGCGCTGAACATAGCTTTTTCCTTCGGTGTAACATTGAAATATTTATACACCTGCAATGGGAATACGTCGGAACGAGCCGGACAACCGTGCCGTTCATTGAATTTATGGTAATTTTATTTATCTTCCCCCGCCGCTCCTTGGTTTCATAGAATCTCTCCCCTTGAAATAGTTCCGGGCTCGTTGCGGTGCGAGATACGACCGGAGTTCTTCGAGGTGGGTTTCTGGGAACCGAGACGCATCCTCCGCGATTCTTTCTCTATTCTTCCTCTCTTATCTGAACGGGGAAAAGCGATAACGGTAATTTTACACTTACTCTGGGCTTCTGTTGCGGCTGATCGGTCACGTCGGACTCGTCGCCGCTGAGACTGGAGGTCGTCGAGCAATCAGAAATCTTTCTCGAAGGAGGGATGTCCAGGAACTCGATCTTCGACTTCTCTTGCAGTTCCTGAGTGTTCTCTTGAGTATATTGTAACAGCTGGGAGTCCAGCTTCGAGTAATAGGAGTTTGTTGAATCTAAACAGGAATTCCGCCTGTTCCCTGATTCATTATAGTTCCTAAATAAAAATGTTTCAATGTTAGATACAGCAGAAGCAAAGTGCTATCGACAGAATTCTGAAGAGCATACCTTTGAGCAGTAGCATTCATAGAATCAAGGCACAAACAACAAGAGTCTGAATGCCTCCTACTGCGACAAACACCCAGGAATTGATTGTCCAAGGACTCTCTAATCTCATCGCAGTCTAAGCAGGAACAGCTGCTAGCTTGACTAGGCGTGCCACTAGTTCCCTCGTACTTCTCAAGCTCTAGGTCATTTCTTTCCAACTTCTCGTCGAGATAAGAATAATCTGAGTAGTCGCTAACAACCACACTTGGCGTTCTCCAGTATCTGGGCCTCCCTTCATTGTGTTCAGCCTCGCTTCCTTCCACTGCATTCGTGCTGTCCCAGCCTGCAGACAATATTAATTATATTGAACAATATTATCTATTTCTTACATTAAAATATTAAGGAGGAAGGCTTTTCTAATGCTTGTTCAGTTAATCTTAAAATAAGATCAATCGAGTTTAAAGTCGGTGCAAAAGTTTTAAAAGACATTGTAGCTCTCACTTGTTAATTCATGCTTTCTAGAAGGCTGTGAAATCATCTTTATTCAAGAATTTGCAAATAGAGAAGGTATATCTTGAATAATTTATCCTTTTTTGGGACTAATATTTAAAGCGTAACCTTTGGTGTTGATGACTATTCAAAAACTTGCTGATAAGTAGTGTTAATAGACCTTCGGTGGCTGAGACATTAACAGACAGACATTGACACATTGTATATGCTGGCTAATTTTTGAGTGCTGAAAACCTTGATGCTTTCGACCACACTGTTTACGTTATCTCATTGACTTTTGCACTGACCTAATACATTTTGCTAGACATTTTTTTGCACTTATTATGTATATATGCATTTCAGCAAAAAAAGATCATACGTCAAAATTGAAAGACTGACGCGACAACAGATGCCTCGAAACGTTTAATATTATTTAAATTAACGCGGGGCCGGTGTACTTACAATGTGTTAAATACTATCCTAAAACAAATGAAGTGAATCGAAAATATTGTACCGAAATAAATCGTCTAAAATATGCAAGCTAAAAGACTGGAGAGAGGGCTAACGAGAACATTGCAAAACAGAGTCCCACTTATTTACGCGATCCTGCGGCGGTTTCGAACGTGCCACGGTAAAAAAAGGAAAATGGAGAACAATGACGTCAGCGAGCGCGGCGCGCGTGGGTCAGGGGGACGTGTTTTGAACGGACGTGCCCCCTCTCGCGCCGCTAGGCTAGCCAAGGCAAGGCAAGGCGCAAGCAACTGGTGTCACGGCATCGGACGATCGACGTGCGTATGTGCATATATCGCATGCATCCCCCTCACCTTTGATTTGATCCTCGTCGCTCAAGACCGCGCTGTCGGAGCTACAGCATCTAGTGACCCGTAGTTTGTGCCGTTTGAGCTGGTGTGTGGTGGTCAACGAGGCTAGGTCCTCGTCGCTGGCTGCGGCGGAGTCGAGGCTCCAACACCGTGCGACGGATCCCCTCCTCCGTTCTGGATCGGCCTCGATCCCCTCGTCGCTCTGGGGACTTTTGCTGAGTGACCTGACCACCGGCATTCGTACGGTGTCGAACTCGTCGTAGGTCTCGTTCGCCTCGACCGGGTCGACGACGGTGGTCTCCTGGTTTTGCTGTTGCTGTTCGCGGACCGGTTGGTTCTTGGACCTCATCGCGTGGCCGGCCTCCCCGCCGGCTTCCGTACGATCACCGAACAGCCGCTCGAGACCGTGCACCAGCTCGCATACCGACGAACCACCCTCGCACTCGGCGACGTACTGATTCTCCACGATACCGACGCGCCGTTTCCTCTGCCCGCCGGCCGTGCTGCTCGAGACGTTGTTCCGTTTCCACGACGGTTCCTCCGCGCCTCGGATCGGCTCCCGCTCCTCAGACTCGGGCCCCTGCTGCTGCACAACTCGCGACAGCTGTTTCGACTGTTGTCGACGTCTCAGCACCGCGTAGCCGCCCTCCTCATCGCGTCGACCCCGGTCCCGGGAGGATTCCCAGCGTCCTCTCCGCACTAGGTCGCCAGACGTTCGATTTGAAATACGGGAGACGCATCGCGCACCGTGCCTGAACCAATCGCGACCACGGCGTCGACGCTGGCTCGGCCAGCCGCCATGTTGAATTCCGTAGACCACGCGGCAGCTAGACGGATAACGTACGTCGATCATCTGACCTGGTTTCGACGATCGGGCACGGGGCGACTTTGAACGATTTCTTTCCCGATCGAAGCCAGCCTCGTCCACTTTCCGCACTCTTTTCCTCTCGATCGTTGCGCATTTGTCACCGACAGGATCGACGGCCTCCTCGTCGTACGTTATTCGAACGATCTTCGAGAAGTTCACCCTCTTTTCGACCGGGTCCCTTCTCGCACTGCCAGCCGTTGTTTTGCCGGCGATACACGGATCACATAGAAACAAATCGAAAACCAATTATACATGTTTCTAATTACAAGCAGATCCTATGGTGAAAATGTTCAAATTAATTTTTCACAATAAAGTTCTAAAGTTAAAATTTAGAATGATTCGTTGTCTAATAAAAGCACATTCAACAGCACTGTCTACCAAAGGGATATTCCACAGCGTTGTATAATACAAGGACGTTCACCGCAAAGTATATATATACCAGATTAAAGGACATAGGATATTTCATTTGTCAACACGTGCGACGACATTGTGTCGTCCGACGATGTCGGATCACGGCTCGTATGAAACGAGATGAAATACGACTTGGAATTGAGATTCGAATTGGTTTGGTAATGATTCGTATTTATCGCACAGTCGTCGCTAGAAAATACAAAAATAAAGAAGCAGTGTTTACGCTTGTACCAGCATAGAGTATAGCGAGAATAAATGGTGTGAATGTAAATAGTAACCCTGAAGATAAATGAACCGCAGCATCGTGCCGTTTTACAAGAAGGAATTGAAAGTTCGTGCTCATTATTTCACTGGTACATATATAGCATGATTCCCGTGTGTTTACTATTGCGTCCCACTTTAGGAATACACAATGGCCTTTAGGCCACGCTCGAAAACAATTCCTCAATAGCACGGCCATTATTTTGCATTCCGAATACAAATCTTTCGAATAGTCAATCGTAGTCCATTGTTTTCGAAATTAATCGCTCTCACGCTCGCCGGTATTTATTTTACAACGCAAACCTATTCGCGGTTACAGTGTAAACAAAGATGTAATAACATTATACACGGCACGATGTTGCCATCAGCGTGATCACCGCGAATTTTCTATTCCACCGAAAGCTAAAAATAACTAAGAACAATGTTCTCACTTCAAAAAAGAAAACAATGCATATAGCTAGACCGAACGCTGCGACTACAAAGAAACATATTTTCTATCCATCGTGCGTGTCAAAGTTCCCCCCTAAAAAAGTACTCGTCCGACGACAAAGTGGTTTTATGATAATACGCTCGCCCGAAGGGACATAAATTTTTCTAATACCAGCGCAGTCATTACGAGCGCTTATCTAATCTCGGAATAATACTATTACATGCCAAGCTGTGCCCCATACGAAAAGGTCATTATTATTTCACGCTTCGAGCTCTTCTACGAACATAATCCAAATCGCGTCTTCGCGGATAAATCTAACGCTTGGAAGATCGCTGTTCTCGAGACTGATACAGAAAGAGAGAGAGATAGAGGGAAAAAAGGATTATTTTTCGCGAGACGGCTAGTCCGTGCAAAAGTCAAGGACCGAGTATCCGGGTCGAAGAAATGCGGAGGGAAAGATGCATGGAAGAGGTATGCCAGGGTTGCTCCTTGCTCCTGCGATTGACGTCACAAGTGCGTCATCGGAGGCAAAGAAACAAGAAAGTGCGATTGAATGATCGCGCGGCGGTTACAGCGCAGCGGCCGCGTACCGCTGCTCTCGTGTATCGTTGCTTCTTTCTCTTTCTCGACAAACGGTCCATTATCTCGTCAGTTCAAGTGCCCCTTGGCCACTTGAGCCTATCTGTGCTGCGACCGTTCGTACGTTCGTGCGTTCGCTCGTTCGCTCGTTCGTTCGTATGTTCGCCCATATGTTCGGCTGTTTCATTGTACGAAATAGCCGTGCACCGCAACGAGCGGAATTACGAGGCCTTTTTGTTCTTTTTCTATCGCCCACGCATCGGTTTCCAACGGCAGGGAACCGTTCCCGACTGCACCCAGCGCAACGCTGCAAACCGCGAGATAAGATTGCAAAACAGGAGGTCCGTTGTCGTTTTTACGGCCCGGAAACGAGTAAATAGAACGCCGTCTACGCGATTCGACAAAAAGCTGCGACTCCCCCTCCCGCCTGGTTCTTAGGAATTTTAAAAGGACGGGTTAATCGATGAAAATATATTTTCCATTTCAGTTTAATGTTCAGTTAGAGGTTTAGAGGATTCAGAGACGCTGAGAGCTCCGTTCGCGCGGGAATAATCGTGACGAAATGTTGTCCGATTATGTCTCGGATTTCGCAAAAGCAGATAAGGTTATTCGAAAATAGACGCGCGTTAATTCGTATGGGATCCGGATGTCGGTCGCTTGTCTCGTATTTGGAAGTCTGTAGAGAAATTTGGTGGATATAAGCTAGAACGATTTCATGGCCTTTCTATTTGGGAATTCAAAGATGATTCGCGCGGAGGAAGGCTAGACGAGGCTGTGCAGCCAGGCTCATATTTGTGACGAAATCGGGTCAATGTCGGCCCAAGGCTAATGACTCGTTCGTGTTCCAGATAAGCAATAACAAATTGTGCTATTATACTAAATATCAGGTGGCCGATGCTCCGCGTACAATTCGTACGTTTTATAATTGAACAGTCGACGTTTCCGTGGGATCGTAAAATCGTAAACAACAAAAATTTAAGCTAGCGGCGAATATTGTAAGACGTTAACTATACGTAATGGCTTCTGACGTCATTTTAATGACGCGGGAAAGATTCGTACGATAACAAAAATGCGTTGCTAACGTGCACAAGATAAATGAGAGAAAAATATGAAAATATTTCGATTTTCACGTCTTACCTGTCCATCCCGATGTTGTATTCCGCATTTTATTCAGGACCGGTAACATGAGAACGATTTCGAGCGAGAATTTGGTGTACGAGAGAATTGCGAAATTTTAAAAGAGAAATAATTGATTCGCAACAGATCGTTCGATGCTAACAAGCAACACGTCGACGACGCGATACGATTCGTTTCTTGTGCTTGGAATTCAAGGAATTCGACCGGACGTCCTCGGCGTTCATTATCGGTCGCAATCACCACGGGTGTTAATTTTCGATCGTGGTAACTGGATGGAGCAATGTGTGCGATGATTGTACGTCAATCGTAGCTGATGGCTGACTGAACTCGAGATTTGAACTTGACCACTCCGCGGTGACCACCTATACACGAGTTCCTGTGTAAAAGGAGGGGATCGATTCCATTGAAATCAGTTCTCCCAGAAGGGAAGTTTTACACCTACGATTGACGCAAAACTTGTAATTATGATGCCACGTAAACCGCTAGGTTTCATATGATTCCATAAACACGTTGCTTGGTTTCCCCAGTGACCATGGAAATCTAAGACACTATAAACTTCAGCGTACACGCCACCGCAATCGGTTGAACAGTGCGCCTTTATTATTAAATCGGAAGAAGGATCGAAGGGTCTTCGTCTTTCTCTTATATTTTTATTTAGAAAAAGTATCTTGCTTAAACTCCTTTTTACAAGACTTCGTAAAAAGTAATATTTGAATGCTCATTTGGATCCAACACCAGTGATCCAAATACCTGAGGCTCTTGCGTACTTTTATCTACCTCGTACGGTTTTACCCACTTTTTTGTAGATATTCCCGTCTTTAAAGTCTTAAAGGTTGTTTCAATAGACGGTCTAGTGACGAGAATCGTACCTTTTTGGATGTTAGCTTTTAAGAACTTCCAGATCTCTATATGCACAGATTCTGGAACATAGAATTCAAACGGATTGTTCATGATAATGATATCGCTGCTTTGTACAATGTCTGGACACTCCTCGATCTTCTTGTTTACAATTTCTATACGGTCGTTCATTTTGAACTTTTCTATGATCGCAGACTGTAGCGTGCAGAAATCTTTATTCATCTCAACTCCAATGATCTTTTGTGCCGACGAGAATATGTGTGCCTGAAAATGCATTCACAAGTTAATTACGTAAACTTGATGTTAATGAAATTGTAGAATTAGAACGGTGTCGTGTAATTTACTCCATAGAGAACAGCACCCAATCTAGATCCTACGTCAAGCACAGTTTTTCCATCCAACGGAGGTAAAATGTTGGAGAATACATAAACCATGGTAGTCACTGACATGGAATGCGATATGATATCTGAAACATAGTTGTTGCATTGTTTCCGTCAAGTAGAGAGGATTATTCGTCGTTAATAGGAACATTTGATGGATGTTTCCTTACTATATGTTTTTGTATTTGTGGATCCACATTTGCCACAATACAGAATGTCCAATTTACCTTCTTGTATGAGATCATCGACCTCGTTATTGTCATAAAGAAATGCATCAATGTGCTTTGTTGACATAGCATCGCAATCAGAATTCTAAAGATTTATCGAACTAATAACATTTTCTGTATCTGTTAGCAGTTTGCGAGTCTAACGTGCAATTGTATAACATCTGACAACAGACCTCTCCCACTGTTGGTGGCACAATGTTTTCTGATGGCAGTATGCTATCGAATGGTACTCTGTCTCTGATATCAAGTACAATTTGTTTGATGCTTCTTAGCCGTTCCTCTTGTATATCGCTACTGTTTGAACAACCATCTATAAAATATTGTTTAATCATTATCATTTATCTCACATTTCATAACTTACTCGTTGAAATAGTAAACGAGGTGTACCCATGAATTTTTGTGAAATCAACCGCATTTTGACATCTTCGGGCTTCCAATTGTCGGCGATAAACGATAAGAAAATTTGTTGATCTGGTTCATTTAAGGAACGCATGGTGTCCGTGAATATTTTTATGGCATCTTTTACAGGAATCGTCTCATCCTTAACAGCCACAGCCATTTTTCAATGCTACTTTATTATAATGTTTCGTTATATACACGTGCGCCAACGATCAAAACAGTTAATTGAAATGTGATCTCTCCTACGCTGTCACAATCAATGAGATGTGATAATTGAATGCACGTTGATACGTGTAGATATAATGCGCAAGTAGCAATCAAATGTCTCTTTTACATTCCGCCAATTCCGAAGAAATACCGTACATTAATAACTGCCGATTACAATGTTTTCTATTGACGTTTAATTTGTTTACATATAATGGTAGCTATCAGAACGGTATGTGACGCCATCAACGGCGAAACGTCAAAGTTCCAGGACAGACCATAGACTCAAGACAGGCACTGGCACAGATATCTCATGTTATGCAATTTCATATCTACTACTTAGAATCATGAACTAGACATAGCAGTCAGCAGTATCTCGATTACAACTTACAACTGATTACAACCAGAGAAGATATCTCTGTTACAACATAACATTTCCTGTTACATGATCTAAAGTACCGACGATGTTAAAAATTGGCGGATTACGTAGCTCCTGTACTGTCCTGTACTTAAAAAGCAAAGATTGATAAGAGCACTCTTCTTTACAAAAGATTATGGTGGAGTAGAAAGACGATATGCTAGTGTAAATATTATAAATGCATAGTTCTTTAGTAGAAACTTAATTTCGTCTCAGTTACAATTGCTAATTATTAATTAAATTTCCGCGGATATGCACTCTAATAACTGCGCTGTCAATCGAGTATATAAATAAAGGTGCGCTGACAAAAATTATCAGTCCCGCCAGAGCTGCCGGGTTAGACGGGCTTCATGGGAGGCCACTGGAGCCTCTAGAAGTTCAGAGGGAATTTCTCTATCCTTCCTATTTTTCCTGATATGTTTATTAAAAAATGTTAAGTACATAAAATGTCGATACACATACATACGTGTATATAAATAATTAATCTTAACATTATTTTGTAGAGGCAAGATGTAAGGCACGTATGCTTCTGCATAAAATCTGAACCATTCCTAATATATACAAAATCGTTTCTTCCTCTCGTTCACAAAATGCTATCTTGGCAGCATAAATTGTTATACAATTAATTTTATAAAGTACAAAAGTTTTAAATAAAATTAACTTTACGTTAAAAAATACACATAGATATATGTGTATGGTGTGTGTGTGTTCGCGTGCGAGCGCGTGTATGTGTATAAATATTCTTTATATATATATATATATATATATATATATATATATATATATATATAAGGAAGTAGCGTCGTCAAATTTTACAAATACTTATTTACAGAAACTTAGTCGTTTTCTCGTTTTCTGATATCGAAATTCCAACAGGTCGTAGAACCTTCGTTAGTTTCATGGATTTTTAGTCGCGAGAGTCATTGTAAAGCTTGATTACCGTCAGGAATACAACAACGATCACTAAAAAATTATTGCATCTAACTTGAAGCTAGGAAAAAATACTGCTATTATAAGTTAACATCGTAGCATTACGTAACAATTAAATACTGTTAGCAACGTATATACTCTACGGATTCGTGTCAGATTCTTCCTAATGTAAAGTAGTAGTTTCGTCAAGGTAATGCTGCCGATTTCGTCGGTAACGACACGACGAATGTTGAATACGCAAACGGTGTCAAGTCAGCGATTGGTAAGAGCAACCAAAAGTTTCGATATCATTGATAACTTTCAAAACGGTGTACGCACAATATAAAACACATAGCACAGCTACCTTTTCTTTTCTTGTCAGGCACAATTTCATCCGCGTCTGGACTCCATCTAACTATCAATAAATCGCGTATGTACAAGACCGTGAACGCTAGTTAATTTAAATTAGGAAACAAAGATAACTTTAAAAGCTGCCTGGTGTAAAATTAATATAAAACCTACGCGAATCCGATGAGAGACAAGTATGCGTCTCCCCGCCAAAAAAAGAGAAAAAAAGTAAAGGGTTGGTTCAGTTCTGAGCTTGCGCGATTCTAGGAGCTATCTATGCGCGCATAAGCTGACTTACACGTAAAATTCCTTGATCAATTGTCGACCATAAAGTGCGTATGGACAGCAACATACGAACAAGACAAAGATTCGTCAAACAGGTACATTATTAATAATTTCAAGGTACGCACTTCATAGTTGAACGCTGATTCCCTTAAACTACCTTGAGCTTAACCAAAAGGTATCATGCGCGAAAGGAAAGATCTAGAACTTAAAATCAGAATGAAACTACTGGACGAATACACTCGTCCGGCAATTAATCCAAGTATTTGAGCATACCTATTACGACACCCTGTACATGTCTTAAAACGGTTTGTTCATTGGACTCGATGACAACTAAGATCTACAAGTTTAAAAGTCTCACTAAAAAAAGCATCGTTGTCGCTTTCTCCAATGCGTTAAAATGAAGAATCGTAATTTCTGTCTATGTATAGTTAAAATTGAAAAAAATAAATCCTGGCACGATAACTGGTTTCGAAAGATCTAGACGTCGTTCACAGGGGTTGTTCGATAGGCAGTGATCCCTGGAGCAGAGCGGGCTCAGTATACGATGTGTTCACGTCAGTTCCAGCTGTGTCACTGTTGTTATGGTTGTTGCTGTTGTTGTTTTGCCCGTTTAGAAACGAGGCCATTTCCATCGGCGACTGTTGTCCGCTCTGTTCAGAAACATGCGTGTTCGTTCGCTTCTTTCAGATCAGCTCGAAGGGAGCGAGTTTTGTGGGGGTAACGTACGTGTGCGGTGCTCGGAAGAAAAACAAAAGAAAAGCGGCTCCAGAGAAGAGTGCAGAGAGCGAGTAGAATTAAAGTAGCAGCACACGCGATCAATGCTAAAGCTAGGAAAGACTAGTCTCCTTAATATCGAATAGTCTGAAAGCAGAAACACGTTAGTCCAATGTAAATACATAGATGCAGTCGCGTGAGGATAGTGCGTAAGAAAAAAAATAAAATAAAAATAGAGGTTCGCTTTAAAATAGAACATGGGGAGGGCCGAAGCACCGCAGAGGTGAACGTGCCAAACTTCAAGGCGTACCGTTGGAACACAATGGAGCTCGATCAAATCCAACATAATACAGATACAAACTTAGTCAAACTAAATAGCGAATCAATTTAGCGCAAGTTTGCTTTTCACCGTACCCTGATCACCACGCCATCTACGAAGAACAGCGGCAACTCTGAGAACTACATTCGTGGCATGCTCGTTTCGTAGGACAAAAGTCAAACTCTGGATTGTGTTCCAACTCCACAGAACACGCACACATACACACAGAACTATACGAATGTTCGCAGTACAAACATCGTAGGCGCACACAGTGGACACGTACGCGACTAAGATTGTGTTTACGTTCGCCTAATGTACTTCTGACTGTGAGGGGAAAGTCGAATGACTTTAGACAACTCAGTTAATGTAACTCATATGCGAAACCAGAGTGGCATGTCTCTTTTTCTTTTTTCATGAAATCAGCGCTAGTCTTCAGTCATTCTTTTCCTCTGAGACAGAGCAACAATTATTGATATTGCTACTTGCAAATACCGACCTTAGGCTGTATTATGTCTTCGGACGTGTCGAGACCAGCGAGCGGGTTTGATGTTATATTTATTTTCGAGTCGGTGACTCCACCGTTCATTACTCTTCCATTTGTGATAGGTTTCCCTGGAGAACAGAATACAATTTTATGAAGCCTGGCGTCATCGTTTCAATTATTTCGAATACCAAAAGTTGTGGTCACCTTCGCTCTGCGAAGACTCCCGGCTCTGTTTGTGTTTAGTCCTCTTGTACACCACTGCTACCGCGGTTAGGCCACCTAGGAGAGTCGATCCGCCGAGAACGCCGCCGATTATGGCATACATGCTCGCGTTTCTGTCATCCGCGGGTCTTACCCGACTGTCCAACGTTAGATTGCTACCGTGATCGTTGCGATTGTCGTTTTCATGGTGCTCTACAACTGGCTTCTTCGTCTTCTGCCGAAGAATCTTCGAGAACTCCGAGGCGGCATCCACCGAGAAACTTTGTACCTTGAACTCATACGTTGTATCGGGTTGCAAATGAGATATTGTTATATTGAAAGAATTCTTTCCTTCGACCGTCGTCTTCACATAATCTCCAGCAAACGTCGAAGGCCGATGGTACACGTAGAAGCCATCGATCTTTGTCGATTTATCCGGATTCTGCCAGATAAGCAACACCTCGTGCGGGCTCAAAGCTTCCGTGTTCGTTAGCAGTGGTATGGGCATTTTATTGCTCTCGAATCCACCATCTTTGTTCAGATGGAAGCGAACCGAATTCGGGCTGAGTTTATTATCGTTGTTCGAGTAAACCGCAGCAATCCTGAATTTATACGTGTGATCAGGCTGCAGATCGGTCACATCGAACGATCTCACGTGCTCCGGTATCTCAGAGTTCGCGGTCATCCACTTCGACGGCTTGCCACTGATCTTCGGTCCAAGCTCCCGGTACTGAACCTTGAAAAACTGAATCGGTAATCCCGTGTCATTAGGTACAGACCATCGCACCATCACGGACACATCCGATAGTCTCGTGACGCTAGGTGGGATCGGTGGCACTAGGACTGCTAAAAATTCAAAAAACACGTTCAGAACTGTCGGCACATCTGTGCCGGTAATTATGAAGGTGTTATAAGTCAGCTTTCCAAAAGATTTTGTTCCATAATAAAAAAATATCACGAAACAAAATATCTATGACTCGTAACATTTTCATAATACATAATTGGCACATTTTACCTCGTTAAGTGAAACATTGGAAATTACCAGTGCCTTTGCGCTTTCCGTCTTTGCTTCTCCTCCTTCCTCCTCCCCTCGTATGCTTGTGCCTCGAATTTGGAATCCCATAATCCGGTCGCGATTCAGTTGTGCCTATATGTTGTTTCGGGTTCACCCTCAATAAATTGTAGCCGGAGTCCGAACCGTAGTCGTTGGTCGCAGTACATTGAACTATGCCAGCGTGTTTCTTCTCAACTTCCGAGATGACGAGAGTGGATCCTTTGATCTCCAGATTATCGTTAGGCGTTAAAGATTCTCCGTTGATCAGCCACTCGACTTTCGGATCTGGCTCGCCGGTTACCGAGCAGGAAAGCTCCAATTCTCCGCCTTCGGAGAACGTGGATGTCTTCGGTGACTTGGTTACCTTCGGCGCCTCCATTACTTTCAGTATGATCACCGACTTGATGTGGACACCTCTGCTGATCCATATGCAATCGTACTCTCCCCTGTCCAGCGGTTGCACGTCCATTATCGTCAAGCCCATTGCAGTCTTTATGGAATTCGTTGGCAACGCACTGCCCAATCTGCTCCACGCGACGTGAGGCACTGGGTAACCAGCACCGAAGCACTCCAAAGTAACATTCATCCCCCGCAAAACCCTGTACTCAGTTTGCGGCTGTTTAATGAAGTACGGCGATTGGAAAGTCGAATTCGTGTGTACATTCAAAACGGTTTTATGATTGCTGGTGAACACCTGACTGGTTATGTAATTGCTAGCGGTACAGTGATAGTTTCCGCTGTCCGACACCTTCGCATTCTCGATGATCATGGTCTTCCCGTTCACGTTCGGTATGAGATTATTGTCTTTGTAGAACTGTACTATAGCTTCCGGTGCCGAGTAAGGCAGGGGGCAGGTTATGGGCACTGTGTTCCCTGCGGCAACGTGTATTAAGACGTCGCTCTTATCAGTGAACTTCTGCAGAGTTGCAAGCGTCAAGCGTGCCGGGTCAGAAGCTAATCCACTGGAGCCTAGAACGGTGAATAAAGATCAGTAGGTACGCAGAGACGTTGTGGGACCAAGAAGAATGAAGTTTGGACACCACAATTATTTAATTTCGGGATTCCCAAGGATTTTCGTAAACACGACCCGATCCTGAATAAACTAAAATTACCGTAGAAATAAACTAAATTACCATAGAAAGCTATGCACCGGTAATCCCCGGCTTTCGACTCATCGTCGAACTTCACCACGTGCCTGGACGTTTTACCACTATTGCTAGGCGTGTGAGGAACTGGCAACCATTCGTCCGAGTTCAAGCGTCTATGACGCCAAGTGAAACGTTCCGCGGGAAGGTTCAGGTTGCACTCAAAGTTCACATCGTCGTCCAAAGGTGCGTCCAGAGGTTGAGGGTGCCGGGTGAACGACATGCCCACCTCTTGTCTTTGTTCTGCGAATGAAAGAACGTTGTAATCGTTGTGCGAATCAGGGGCATCCTACATTCATTTCGATTGAGAGGCCGTTTAACGTGTAAGGGAGGATCGGCTGAAGACACCCACCGTGTGCATAACTGACCAAAACGTGAAGCAAAGCCGCAACGACGCCACACAGGGACGGCACAGGCTGCATCTTGACACATTCTGGAATGAAGGAAGAGGTGAGATTCGCCACGCGTTACTCGGCCGATTTGTCTCATTCGCTTTTCCGACCTCGTTGCCCGGGGGTGGGACGGAAATTCGCAGAGACCCGAGGCGCCGGCAAGAGTCCACTAAAATGAATGCCCGGCAAGCATGTTTAAGTTTAGAACGGCGGAGAGTTCAACGTGGAAATAGAACGCATTCTCGTTCTAGTTTTCACGATATCGTGGCTCGGCGACTCCGGGACGCGAAAACGTCAACACTTTTAATGGGACCGCGCATACCGAGCCCCGTTCGAATGGATAATTCACGCTGGACCGGCTTAGACTAACGTTTTCAAAATTCCCGCGTGCGTCCTGCCGATCGGGCTGACTTAAAACTCACAATACATTGTACGTATATTTTTAACAATAATTAACCGACGCAAATATTTATGCGGACATTCATTTCCCAGTAAAAACTATTTGTTTACTTCGTCAGAAATGCATAAAATCCGCAGTCCAGAAGTAACAATGTTTTATCGTCTTTTGCAGTTTCGTTCTTCGTCTATGTAGACATTTATAAATGCACAAAATCTGCAATCTATTTACAGCTTTGATTCTAGATGGTTTCCAGTTGTGTTTATCCTTGGACACCATATCGAGTTTGTATTTAGCGCGCGACGGAAGATGAAAGGGAGAGGGACCTACCGATGCGACCTCAGCAGGAAGTACCTGTAACCTGATTGGTTAGGACCCTTAACGGCTTTTTACAAAAAGAAGCTGATTTCGTTTTCAGATATTACAGCTCTTCCTTCCCCTTGTGTAAGGTAAAACATTATCGTGATGGAGAATAAGAATTGTATAATGATTTCCTTGAAAAGAAATCTTCGAAATATAATCGCCTGCGATTATCGGGCGAAAATCGAAAATGCATCGGGGGAACAGAGGAGGCAAGGTCGTCGGTAGAAAATCGAGGGGCCATATACGGTGACGAAAATCGTCGATCATTGCGCGCACCGCTTTCCACCCACGTGTCGACGCCTGACCATCGCAAGTGACGATCAGAAAACCGTACCGACCTGTCCGATGGAAATTATTTGTTGGCTAACACACGCGCCTTACGTAGGTAGATCCATTCACGGTATACATCGTGATGCTCGCCCACGCGACACTCTGCCACACGGAATTAACGCACACGCATTCCCTTTTCTCTAGGAAACGTTGCTCCTACTATGTACCAAGAAACCTCTTTTATCGAACACGAAATTATATTTCACGTTTCATCGATCATTTTCTCGAGCGAGCCCTACACTCGATCGTCCGCCTAATACGCGAGTTCTGTAGTTCCAAAAACCGATGGAGTTTTTTATACTTCATAATAGGAAATTCCGATGATAAATGCTTCGAGAAATGATCGCGGCTCGGCGTTTTTTCGAACGTTTTAAGAATTTCATTAAGAACAAGATGACGAGTCTGTCCGGGAGGATTCGTCATTGTCGTCGTGAGGCGAACGGGCATTTTTCATCGGAGACGAAATCCACGGGGGGAATGAGGGACACAAAAAGCACACGTTCGGCCCGTTCGCGATGCAGTTTAACGTGTTTTATGTACGGGAGGACTCTTAACTTCTGGTTAAATGGTAGCATAAATGCCGGTGGTATGTAACAGGTGAGAAGGGCCCCAAAGAGGCTGGTTTCCGACGTTGCCTCTCATAAAAATAAAGAACTCGAATTCCAAAGCAGTGGTTGTCAACCCCCCGCCGTACCCCGCGCCCTCTCGAACGATGCCTCGGCGGACCTAACCTTACGGACGAGCCAATGCCACCCGGGTTACGCACACACGCTCGTGTCCCGATCGTAACAGCTGAACGAGAGAGAATTAGACTTGTTCGCCCGCGATCGTTGTTTAACCAGAGTCATCCGAATTCCTGAATCATTCTCGAGCACGTCGATGACCCTCGTTCATCGATCCAGGATCGAGAACCTTGGTTCCGCTTTCGTTGACCCGACCGCTGCTGTCGTTGCCAACCAAAATGCGGAAAGATCTGGAGGATCGAGGGAACCGTAACGGTGTGCTGAATCTCCGAGCGATCCCTGCTGTTACGATTCCACGCGAGACAATCTAGTTCCGAAATAATCTAACCGTTCTACCTACTTACGCTGTTAAAACCAATTCGAGCTAGAAATAAATCGTTTTAATTATATCCTCCGTTATATAATGATCTTTTCTACCCAGTTAAGATCCAATTTAATCTACAACAGGAAACGCAGCAGCGGTGTATAAAAGTCCATTGATGTTCGCAAGTTCGCACGTACTTAAGAAAAAACGTATACGAGCGCGTATTTATTTTTCAAAATAAATCAGACCACCAATGTTTGTTTACGCTGAACTTATCGAGATAATCTGATAACCGCGCGCACACGACATAATTTCCTTTCGGTTTAGAGGCGGGTTAGATTTTCGAATCTTCCGTTCCCAATTGATCGACTCTTTCAACCTAACCGAAGACGTGCCACCCCGCGAGAATTAAATTGGCGTTAATTTCGTGCAGGAGAGTAAAGTACAGTGTTCCGTTACACGTGACAAACAGGAACCAGGAAGATCGGGTTCCCATTGATCGTGCAGGTCCGAGAGAAGTGGACCCTTCCTCTCGGCCCGATCGCCGATTAATCACGTGAACGGCTTTCGTTGGTTTCGTATCGTCGCGTTCGATACCAGCCCAACTGCGACTAACTTAATTCTCTTCCTCGGTATGCACAGGGCGATTGCTTAGACAAAACGAGCGAAGAATATTTAGCCGTATATGTGTCATAAGCTATTTTAATCCGCTTCCCCATAGCCGCCACTTATGCTCGTGCCATTACCGTTCCATTTTAAGTGAAACCATAACTGTAATACCATTGTTTCTTTTGTTTTCGATTTATTTGTCGGGACCTGTTATTCTCGCGAGCATCGTGCACGCGTGTGCGTGCATACGGACGTACACGAATACTGATTGCTTCAGCCGGGAAGATGACAGCCCGACTAATATTACCGCGCGTACCGCCGACGCGTTTATCAAAGTTTAATCAAAATGCACGTAACATGCATACATACGTCGGAACGCAGGCGCATTAAGCAGCGCGGTATTATCCGAACAACGATTTCGTTGATTGATCATACACGATCTCTCGTGGCTTCTAGATTCTTCGAGGCTCGACCGATACACCGGCCGCTCGAATTTTAACGAAAATATACCGATGGCTCACCCCTTCCGGCAGGTGATCTTACGCTGCGACACCATAAGCGTATCATCCCGACAATGAGCACTCCCGTTCGTCACACGGTCTCGATCTTGATCGCGATTTCTCAGATACAGTTTCGCGGAAAGCGAAACGAGAATAGGAAACGATCAAAATCGGCGTAATTAAGAAAAATTGCAATTCCATTGGGAGCACACTTACCCTTTTGCCTTCGATCCGGCTGTACGATCTTCCCGTTCCAGATCCTATGGGATACCCGTAAACTTGTTACCGATGCTCCTCTCGGAGGTGAACGAGCAGTTCCTGCGATCTTTTTCCGGTGAATCACTTCATTTTTCGTTTCGCCGATCGTCGCTGGGTTCGATCGATTCGATTTCCTATAGAACACGACGCTTGGCGTCTACCAGCACACTGGAATGTAGACCGACAGGTTTTGAACCGCGATAAAGTATGCAGTTGTTCGCCCCACTCCTATCGTTGAAAAGTCACTAGCGAAGGCGGAGGTCCCTATACCGGCTGCGATGATCTATGGTTTGCGTTCTGTAGATCGTACACCAGCAGAAACGACAATAAACCACCCTAATGACATTTTTTCAAAAACAACTTTCGCTTCTACTGATCCATTCGCACTATTAGCGTTGCTATTGCACTATTTTCCTGTCTAAAACGGGTATTAACGATCAAATGTATACATGTAACAATATGTGCAAACTACTGAAATATTATAAACTCGAGCAGCGTTGCAAAAATGTTTATGAAGAGAGCCGTCGATCTATAGAGTAAATCGTTCGTGCACAGAAGTTGGCGTAATTTGAATTTCCCGCTGTTTCGTATTTAGTTTTGATTTTCAACAGGGGTGGTGTTACAGTATCAATTATCTACATCATGGATGCTCGATCCACGTGTATATAGTGTCGATCGGTTTGTGTATAGACATGTTCGAATTTAAGAAATAATAGACACTATTTATTGTTTTTTGAAAGAACACCTGTGTGTTATTGTCCAAACGTTTGTCGCGCGATAATAAAGAGGAAAATGTTAACGTCGAAGGTTTTCTTCCGGAAAACCAAAAGCGGCAATGTCTTTAAGGTAAACGACGACAGATGAAAACATTAATCGAGCGGCATTAAAACATTAATTGCAGCTCGGAGCGTTAAATAAATGTATTTATTTCTTTTATGTTTAGACGGTCCGAGAACATTATCTCCGGGATGACATTCACTGTGGCTCGCAAGCTTGCGATAAATGCTTGTACAGAAATAAAAATGTTATTTTGGATGACGAAGATACCAGCGCAAAAAATTCTAAACTACCGCAACCGTACTACCTTTTATTAGACACTAATATCCTTTTAGATCAAGTGAGTATGATTTGTATGAAACATTGATGACATTTCGAATCGATTTATAAAACGAAAATTTTTCAAACTACAGATCGACATTTTGGAAGAAGATGTAATTTGTAATGTTATCATTTTGCAAACAGTGTTAGAGGAAGTAAAGCATAAAAGCTCCACAGTATTTAAAAAGTTGAAATCTATTATCGGCGAGACACATAGGAGATTTTATGTATTTGTTAATGAACACCACAAGTATGTAAACGTATCAGTTTCGGTCAAAAATTATTTTCAGTATTCTTACAATATATTTTTGTTATGCAGGGAGACATACATTGAACGTAATCCCGGTGAAAGCATGAATGACAGAAATGACAGAGCAATTCGTCTTGCGACAAAGTGGTACAACGCTCACTTAGTTGCTAGCAATTGCAATATTAAAACTATTCTATTAACAGACGATGCAAGGAACAAAGAGTTAGCAGAACAGGAAGGAGTACCAGTCTTATCGAGTAATTTCTTTTTTTGTCAATTTTGTGAATATGAAGAATCTCAGATATTATTATTACTTACATCTACACATTTATTTTCAGTGGAGGATTATGTGCTATCGTTAGAAAATTCAAGCCTGCTGGCAGATAAATTATGCAAGCGCAGTTATGGAGCAGAGAATAGGGGCCAACAATTTTTCCCATGTCATCTTACTCCGGTCCAGCTGCACGATGGTATCAAAAGTGGAAAATTCTTGCAGGGAACGTTTACAGTCTCTAGAGAGAATTTCCTTGAGGGTTATGCGAACACAGAAGGCAGAGAAAAATCTGTAGGTGGCAGATTGCTTTCTATATTCTTTGTCACGTCTAAATATGACTATAATTATTATATATATTTGTTTCTAGATTCTTATTCAAGGTCGAAGTAACCTTAATAGAGTTGTTGATGGTGATACAATCGCAATAGAGCTTCTAGCAGAGGATCAATGGTCCTCTCCCAGTGATATTATCCTGCAGGATGAAGTAGAAGCGGATGCAGATGATGTTCTGGAAACGGAGAAAGTATTAGACAAATTTGTTAACACCAGTACAATGGAAAAAACTCCTACTGGAAAGATTGTTGGTATAATTAGAAGAAACTGGAGGCAGTATTGCGGGATATTGCAGCCTAGTAACATTGATGGGGTAAAGAGTCTGGAATGCTCATCGCTAACCCACATATCCATCGCATACATCTCATAACCTTATTATGTTTTCTCACTAGAATGTGAAACATTTGTTCATCCCAGCTGAACGAAAAATACCAAAAATTCGAATCGAGACTAGGCAGTACGAATTGTTGAAGAAACAGAGAATCATAGTTGCCATCGATTCATGGCCGCGCAACTCTAGATACCCTCTGGGTCACTTCGTTCGCGCTTTAGGCGAAATAGGAGACAAAGCGACCGAGAACGAAGTCATTCTTTTGGAACACGATGTTCCGCATAGTCGGTTCTCCGATGCTGTTCTCAGCTCGCTTCCTAAAATGCCTTGGGGCATCACTGAATCTGTATGTATACTGATAAGACGATGATTATTCGCCAAAATAAATTACGCAAGCTAAACGCACGTCTTAACGCTGTTTAGGACATAGCACAGCGAGAGGATCTCAGGTATCTAGATGTATGCTCGGTCGATCCTCCAGGATGTACAGACATTGACGATGCACTCCATTGCAAATTATTATCCAATGGTAATTTTGAAGTCGGTGTACATATTGCTGATGTAACACATTTTATTAGACCTGGCACAGCTTTGGACAAAGAAGCTGCGTTGCGAGCGACGACTGTATATTTGGTTGACACGAGGATTCAAATGATTCCAGGTGAAGACCACGAATTCATTAACAGTGTATCAATGGTATATTGATAAGACAACTGACGAAATATTGGTTACAGAATTGCTCAGTACAAATCTATGTTCTCTAAGAGGAAACGAAGAAAAATTTGCATTCTCCTGTATATGGGAAATTGACACTGATGCAAATATAATTAGCACCAGATATTGCAAATCTGTAATTCGTTCACGGGCAGCCATGACCTACGACGAAGCCCAATTCAAAATAGAAGACCACACTCAGCAAGATGTAATTGCACAGTCATTGAGGGGTCTTAATAATTTAGCGAAGAAGTTAAAAAAGAAACGTTTAGAAAATGGGTGCGTACACTGTTGCTACGAGATATGAATTATTTATTAATAGTTGAATTATTGCAGTGCACTGGTACTAGCTTCGCCAGAAATTCGTTTCCAGGTTGATGATGAGACTCACGATCCTATCGACGTGGAGGCGAAGAAATTAAAAGAAACGAATTCCATGGTTGAAGAGTTCATGTTGCTTGCGAACATTTCGGTCGCTAAAAAGATTGTCGAAGAATTCCCCGAGTGTGCAGTGTTGAGAAGACATCCAGAACCACCGCCGGCCAATTTCGAGCCTCTAATAAAAGCCGGAAAAAATCAGGTATAGAAATCTCACCGGAAGATCAATGGGCAATGTAATTAATTTATTCTGGTTCAATAGGGCTTCGCTATAAACGTTAACAGCGGAAAGGAATTGGCAGAATCTTTAGATCAATGTCATAAAGAGGGCAATCCATACTTCAACACTATGTTAAGAATATTGGCAACTCGTTGCATGATGCAGGCCGTGTACTTCATCAGTGGCATGCACCAGCAAAGCGAATACTTCCATTACGGTTTAGCGTGCCCTATTTATACCCACTTCACGTCGCCCATTCGAAGGTAAGAGTTTCTAATGAGTTGAGTCAGAAACAAAACTGTAACTATACTAGAAGAATTATATATGCTTATGATACATAATTATAATACATTTTCGTTTAATATGTAGATATGCAGACGTAATGGTTCATCGTTTATTGGCAGTCTGCATAGGAGCTGATGCTACTTATCCCGAATTATTGGACAAAAAGAAAAACCATTCTCTCTGCCATAATCTGAATTATCGAAATAGAATGGCTCAGTACGCCGGTCGTGCATCCGTTGCACTTAATACTCATGTTCGTATTTTTTACACTCTTTCATCTTGTCGTTTACACATTGTATTCTGTGTCATTGTAATCTATATCATCTCTTTTTCTATGTAGCTATTCTTCCGAGAGAAAATACAAGACGAGGAGGGATACATACTTTTCGTACGAAAGAATGCTTTGCAAGTGTTGATTCCGAAGTACGGTCTAGAAGGAACTGTGTACCTGAACGACAACAAAGAAGCAGCTGTGTCGTTCCATTACAGCATAGAGGATCATTCGCAAACTTGTGGGAACATCGTGTTCCGCACGTTCGATCCTGTTATCGTGCAAATTCGTTTGGACAGATCTAATGTACAGCACGAAAAATTGATATTCAAACTCGTTCATCCATTTGTAAGTACATATAATAAATTATAATATAAATAATAATAAAGTGTAAGTAAAAAATTATGTTGATATAGATCCCAGGATTTAGTGTCTCTCCAATGAGTGCACAGATCTCATGCCCTGTGCAAGAACCAAGTACAGCAGAAGTGTCGAAACGAAAGTTAGACGAAGATAAACATATGGAAGATAGTACTGAAACAGTTGAAAGCAAAAAGAAGAGAAAGAAGAAGAGGAAGAAGGGAAAAGAAAATCTGGATCATTAATCAATTCTACCTTTCGAGAGATATATTTTCGAGTGTATTCTGTACATTAAATGTTTTAAATATATGTATAGCGAAGAATAAATTATTTTATAACCTATAAACACTTTGCATTGTTGCACTATTGCACTATTGCCCGTATATATTATACGGGCCAGAATAACGGCAAACAAAAAACATGTGTAAAAATACGATTCAATTCATACACGAGAATAAAGATTTTTTTTCAAGGTAACAACAAGCGTTGTTAAAACCCTCTATGTATGTTCTAAACCGATTATATGAAAACCTAAAAGATATGGGGGTTATGCATTCCGAGAGTCGATTTTCCTAAGAAACAAAATCCTTCGGAGATACATAAGAAAATAATATATCATTATTTTCCGTAAAATGAACATCAGCCGGAAATATAAATACGCGTATTATCGTATACGATTCTACACTTTAAGCATAAGTTTGATAACATTTTCTATATATAGTGCGTACACATTATGCGCATGCATGCGCATATACGCTCATGCTGCGGGTAAATCAGTAAAAAACGTTGTCATTTTCGACGAACTAGAAAGAAACACGTCCCGGAGAGTCGTTGTTTCCCGTTCGGTGAAGGCGCGGGGCCGTGAAAACGGGGTGTCTCCTTAGCATATTGCTTTTTTGTGGAAAGTTCCACGTTATCACGATGGGTTTCGGTGTTGCGCCAGGAATCGGGTTCGTGGTGCCAACATAACCGGTCGCGGGGCTAGAGATATTTTCGGGAAAAATCGTGGCTGGAGGAAAAAAAAAGGAGTTGGAAAGGTCGTTTGTCGAGCGGCGGTAAATCGGCTCGTCGAATTTCCTGTCGATTTCCGTCCGATTGGCTAGCGACCGCGACACGCGCGCAGGAACGTTCCCTTGGTTGAAAGTTGGTGTTTTGATGTTTGTAGTTCCGGCGAAGTGGAGCAACGAAACAGACCACGGGGGTCGCACGCGGGGTACCGATACGCGTGTTACGGTGTGCGCGGATATCGTAAATAATTATTTTTTTAAACCCCGTCCCAATCGCAGTCGCGGTTACGATCGAGATCCTGCACGTAGCATAGCGTGACTTTCGTGTACGATATATCCACGAGGCCGGCTCGACTATCGAACTCTGTTAAATATGGCGAACAGTGTAGCACCAGATTCGTGGGAACAGCAGGCGGACAACGGAGACATCGGCCCGCCGCAGGACAAGTCCATCGAGAGCAAATTCTCGACTCTGAACGTGAACGCCGCGGAATTCGTGCCTTCATTCTGCATTCATTCTTCACCGCAGGACAGTAACGCGGCCGACAGTTCCTGCAATGTCGCTGTCATGACGAATAGTGTAACCACCTCTGTGCCCCCTGAAATACACCATGGTTAGTTCTAACAGAGAATCGAAACCGATCCTGTAACCGACCTGTCAGTCGGACTCCGAATCTCCCAGCTGTGCAGTCCTGTTGGGCTGAGGTTCACCGTCCTTTGTTGTAGCTGCTCCGACTAACCCCCATTGCCTTGCTCGCACAGAGATTCACGCAGCCTGGTAGTACCGTAGGACATGATCATAGAGCGAATACATTTTGTAGTTTTGATCGGATGTTCAGACTCTAGTCGTACATACATATTAGCAATTGTTCTTCCTTGTAGCGCAAGCAAACATACTTACGTAGCGCATATATTACGAATGATAACTCAACGTTGTGCAACGCTGGTGCTAATATTAAATACAAAATATTTACATGTGCGATCAAAACATTAGGTTGACAATTAGCTACTAGATTGATTTTGGAAAGATTTTCAAAAGCATTTGGTCTAATATTATATTTTATTCGCTGCATAACCATCGTGCAATTGGTCCAACTTTCTTAATTGTTGATTATATAAGCAGGTCCTAGATAATTTTGATTACTTTCGCATAAGAATTATGCTTGTGATTATTTTTTAATTGATCGCGCGACGATCGATTGCATAAGAGATCGGTGATCTATAAATCACGCCGAATGTCTAACAAATCATAAATCTATGTAACGTCTAATAAATTGAGCTCAATAAGTAAACTGCGGATCTTTACATAAAATAAAGACGATACAAAGGGAACAAAACAGGCGCCAAATAGAAACTCCATTCTCGCTTTAACGATTATAATCGGCAGAATCTAACATATCGATATTTTTCAATTCTTTTAACGTAATGAACAATTATTTTAAATTTGTACTTAGTCATTCTTGTCATAAGTACAGAAAATCCGCAGTTTACTAATAAAAGTAGGATCAGAACATTCGAATCTAATGAATCAAACGGTTTTATTCTAGGCAATACCACTCCAGTGGTTCTACCAGATCCAATTGGCAGCCGTGTGGAGGAACCGCCTGCCGGGGGAGGGGCTCCACCTCCGAATGTCACTGATCAAATAAATACTAGTCCTGAGCATCAACCAGCTGACTCCTGGGAAGAAGCAGCGGTGGATGGAGACCCTCTGTTAACTCCTGAAGATGAAGAAGTATGCTCAAGCTTTTATAAATAGCCTGACATACATAGGAGGAGCTCCCTCAGAGTTTGTTTAATTTTCAATTCTTAATACTCGTATTAAATTGTCCCTTAAGAAACGTTCGAACAGCTTGAGTAGGTAGTCAAAAGTTCCCTTTTGTTGCCCAGCGTCATCATTCCAAATTCGAACTGTTTCTAGGTTGACAATGAGGAGGACGAGGAAATGGTTGTCAAAGTACCTAAAAAGAAGCCTGTTAAAATAACGGAAGACACTAAGAGTAAAAAGGAGCATGTTAATGTTGTTTTTATAGGACACGTTGGTAAGCGATGCATTGCATGTGAATACACAGGAATATAAGGACGAGACGATGATAATAGCGATTGTACGTTTCAGATGCAGGAAAATCAACGATCGGTGGACAAATTATGGCATTGACGGGGATGGTGGATAAGAGAACCCTCGAGAAGTACGAGAGAGAAGCGAAGGAAAGAAGTAGAGAAACGTGGTACTTGAGTTGGGCGCTAGACACAAATCAAGAGGAGCGGGAGAAGGGAAAGACGGTAGAAGTCGGCAGAGCGTATTTCGAAACTGAGCGAAAGCATTTCACGATCCTGGACGCTCCCGGTCACAAGAGTTTTGTACCGAACATGATTGGCGGCACGGCACAGGCCGATCTCGCAGTTCTAGTAATCTCCGCGCGAAAGGGCGAGTTCGAGACTGGCTTCGACAGAGGCGGCCAGACAAGAGAACACGCTATGCTGGCCAAAACTGCTGGCGTGAAGCATTTGGTTGTGTTAGTAAATAAGATGGATGATCCGACTGTTGAGTGGGACGAGGGGAGGTACAATGAATGCAGGTGTGTATTGGGATTACGATTGGAGCGTCCGCGTCACGGATCACCGGCTAATCCGCATCCAAATATACTATTCGTTTGATTTTCTACACAGAGACAAAATACTGCCATATCTTCGTAAACTGGGATTCAACCCAGCAAAAGACCTCACCTTTATGCCAGTCTCCGGGCAGCTAGGCATCGGCTTGAAAGATCCAATACCGGAGCACCTATGCACGTGGTACAGCGGCCCGCCATTCATATCCTTCATCGATTCCCTACCTTCGCTTAATCGTAAGAATAGCGGACCCTTCATCATGCCAATTGTTGATAAGTATAAGGACATGGGAACAGTGGTGATGGGCAAGGTTGAGGCTGGAGAAGCGAAGAAAGGACAGTCACTACTCGTTATGCCTAATAGGGTAAAGTATCGTTGGTTGCACGAGATACAGGGTATTCCTGCTAAAGGGGATCACCTAAATATCTGCCCTATTGTTGTATGAAAGAATCATTTAGTTTACCCCGTAAATCGAAATCTAAAGGAACGAGGCCAGGATTTACATCTTTAATGCAAATGCAGCCTCGATTATCTGTGCTAATCAGTGGATAGTACAACAATTACTTCGTTTCAGCGTTGAACTATATCCTTATTGAATTGTACAGTATATCGTGTAACATATGGATTGTTTTAAGTCAAGCTAATGCTTTGCGGATAATCGAAGTTCATATGACAATAAATAAGATATTTGGTTGAGACACCTTGTATAAAAATCGTAGATGTAGTCCTCGTTCTGATACGTTCCTTTGCGTGTTACTAGACGGCAGTGACGGTAGATCAACTGTGGTCGGATGATGAGGAAGTGACATCAGTTGGCCCCGGTGAGAACGTAAAGATTAAGTTGAAGGGCATCGAGGAGGAGGACGTGAGTCCAGGATTTGTTCTGTGCGACAGCAACAACCCCATTAAGACAGGAAGAGTATTCGACGCTCAGGTTGTTATTCTGGAGCATAAGAGCATCATCTGTGCCGGTTACAGTGCTGTGATGCACATCAATTGCGCGGCGGAGGAAGTCACAGTAAAGGCACTGATCTGTCTTGTCGATAAAAAGACGGGCGAGAAGAGCAAAACCAGGCCGAGGTTCGTCAAACAGGACCAAGTGGCCATCATGAGAATCGAATGCTCCGGTGTGATATGCCTTGAAAAGTTTAAATTGTTTCCACAGCTGGGACGTTTCACCCTCAGGGATGAAAGTGAGTATTCTGTTTTCTCTTTCTTCTTTGAATTATTCTTGGACATCACTTTTTTCGCTCCGGCGAAAGATAGTGGCAAAAAAATATATCAGTTGGTACTTAGAAGGGGATCTATATATAGCGATTCGATAATATACGCGCTAACCGGTTCTATCCTGTATTTTCCAGATAAGACTATCGCGATCGGTAAGGTGCTGAAAGTGGTAGAGTAAATGTTGCTCAACTGTGAACAACGGATTGGGATTATTAATCAATTTTTTGGGAAATACGACGAACGAACACATGCAGAAGAGTACGCAAAGCCGAACACAGTACGCACGAGAAAAGCAAAACAAACAAACGAAACAACTAAACAAGGAGCAAAACGTTAACCAGCGTAAACGAACTATTCGCGGGCTGCCGTTAATTGTAACATACACTCATCTACACGCAAAAGAAGCAAGTAAATGAAAACAAATATGAAAAATGAATTATATACGAAGTTCTGCGTCAAATGAAAAAAAAAAATAAGAAGCACATTACATCGTATGCACAGACAGTTGGGCCGGGGTCAGCCGGGGTTCGGGGAAAACCACGTGGGGGGAGGGTGGGTATTTATAACCTGAAATAAAGAGGAAGAAAAAAAAGCAAATAGATTTGATTATATAGATAAAAAAAAGAAAAGGAGACAAGCAGCTAAAGTAAAGTAAATGAAACTCGAGAGCGCGCGCGTGTTCCTTCTAATTAGGTAAGCGGAACGACAGACACTCGCAGCAGAGTGTAATTATGTGAAATCGAATAATGATCAAACGATGAACCGGTGTCTCCTTTAATATTGTAAAACACGATATTTTTATTCTTCTGAGGTGCGAGACACTGAACGAGGGCAGGGGGAGAGGGTCACCGTTTTACCGAGAGTAAAAACAAACTAATGAAAAAAAAAATAACAAATATTATTATTAATATTATTGTAATGATTATTGAATAATTATTATTAAAAATTTGGTGGTAAGAAAAACTGAGAAAGGAAAGAGGAGAGGCAGAAAATTTATTCAGATAAAAATCAGCCGGATAGTGTTACACGACAATTTATAATTATAAAACAAATTATATTAATTATTATTATTATTACCATTATTATTATTATTATTATTATACTGTTTCTTATTAAATTGTCATTAAAAACCAATTTGCAACAAAGACACTGCTCTTCTAATTTCGATGTTATTTAATAATAATTTTGGTTTTTCTCACGGTTTGTGCATTGAGTTCGTTCATTTGCTTTTCGCTTGCACGTGCTCCGTTTTCTTAAGGCAGAAAAAAAGAATTTATACGATTCCGCGTTCGACGCTGCCAACGTTCGTGTAATTGTATCGATGTAACTAAATGACTAATTAAGTAACACCAGATGTTCTTAACGCTGTGCTTCTCCAGGAGAAAAGTCTCGACGATTTACTAGTTGATAATGCGACACAGAAACAACAAGACGAAACGCGAAACGATAAACGAAAAATTGAATATGTCGAGATTGAACAGAAAGGAAAAAGTTAATATAGAGAATTTTCAAAGCATATATTTGTTGTGAGTGCTTTCTTTACACAGTTCTTATAACTGCTTCTTCTTTTCTTTCTTTGCCGTTTACACACGTTCGCCGGGCACACGTTCGCATCTCCTTGTTTCTTCTTCTCGTGTTTTTTTGCCTTTTTTATTTATAACATTGTACTTTCGTCGTTCATCTTTTTCTTTCTTTCGTAACGAAGCCTACGAACTAACCAGAACGTTACCAAGTCAGCTTTGATTTTTATCAATTGTTCGATGATGATCGTTTTACGAATTATGTTATATTTTTAAAGCTGTTAATATTATATCACAATTGGCATTATTAAAGCGAGATTTTGCGATCCACGTATACAGAGATTTTTTTCCTTCTCTCTCTCACGATTCGCATGCGACATGATGTGATGTATGGTGATTTTTAACGAGGCTTGAATGATTTCGTTCGAATTTCTTTTATTCTCGTTCTTCATCTTTCTTTCTATTTCTTTTTTAACGTTTTATATTAACAATTCGTTCGGATGTAATTATTAAACGTAGAGATAAGAAAAGGCCTATAAACAGCGAGTGGAAAGCTATGAATTAAGTTGCTTGAGCTCCGACCTCGTTTCCCGATCACGATGGAGACCGTCATTGTTTTTTAAAAAACAAAACCAAAAAAAAGAGAAGGTTGTTCACTTTATTGTACCGTTCAGAACAATGTTACACATAGATTTCCGTGCAATTTATATGGGATTAACTGTTGGGTAATCGGAGTTTCGTCGACGCGTCTTTCTCAAGCACACACACACACACTCCTATGCGTGTCAGCTATATATCGTACGTAGGTTTATTACAATTTTATATACGATTATGAGAAGAAGAAAACAAAAAAAGAGACAAAAGTTTATATAATAAAAAATGGTAAAAGCTTATAACTAACAGTTATCATTGAGGATCCGGCGCTAGTTTAGCGTGTCCGAGCTTTTGAAGTACTTCTTTTATCTCGCGATACACCGACGCGTCCTCTATTGTACTTGAAATCTGGAAGAGAAACGAGAGAAGAACGGTATATTTTACATTGGCGAACAGTGAATGAATAAACGATATTACTCTTTATCTCGTACAAGAGAGACCCGGCATTTCATTTCACATTCCGTTTCATTATACCGGCATTATACCGGCACTATCGGATAACGGGAAACACTTTGAATCAGGCATGGGCACGGATTTGCCCTGTGGGTCACTGTCCCGGCTCTCTAGGGTCACTCTGCACTCATACGCCAAAATAACGGGGTCATGTATTTTTAAGATCACTTTGTTAAGAAACATCAAACAAGAAATGTAAGAATTAGACGCGAGCAAGGTGCAAGGCAATTTTTCGGAATTTTTATAAAAAAATTTGCGGAGTATTGTAATTCTAAATTTGGTACGTTTATTGACCAACATTTCAAGAGTGTATTCTAATTTTTTTTTACCCAATCATAATAATTTCCTCGAAGTTACACCAACAATTGTAACGATATTTGAGGCAATATGTGTATTGCTGCGGACATGATTGTAGTCATCGGACACAAAGAATGCGAGAAATTTTTTAATCTATGTAAATGTGGATAATCTATGAACTAGATTGAATAAAGAAAGACATCATTTGTTAGTTTTACGTGTTGTCAAAAAGGAATTTTGCTAATAACATTTTAATTTTAATTCATACGGTAACAGGATGTTCACTGAACAGATTTGTCAAGTCTCAATTGTTCAATTAAATTCTCCGATTGTTCAATTAAAACAGAGAAGAGCAAGATAGAGCATCTGTAATTTTAGCTCCGTTGTTTTGGTGTACCCTGTATAAATAGAGATAATATTCTATTCTGTTCTCGAGACCAAAAGTTACTTCTTCCGCTGACGTCACTCGCCCCAAGATGCCCCCGGGGGCAATTACGACAGCTCTCGGGGCAAACGTCCCCTATTGTCCATGCCTGCTCGAAATTAACGCTTTAAAACTTACTTAGGACACTTTTCCAATGTTTGTGTTGACAATTTAGTGTTTCTTTGCGAGTAGGAACGTTTATTTTCGCGCGGTTTACCTTGACGAGCTTCGATTGGGCCAACATGGCTACAGATTTGCGGATTATCTTCCCCGAACGTGTTTTGGGCAGAGCTGGAACAGCTGCTGCGATCCTAAAAGATGCTATGGGCCCTATAGAACTCCTCACTGCAGCCACCAATTCTTCGTTAATTTGTTTTTCGTTTTTCTTCGCATCTGTTCAGTAAAACATCGGTTAGTCAATCCACATTTTGTAATTCGAATTTATGTAAAACTGTTCAATTACTGGAGCTTCATGCTCATTTATAATACATATATCGACTGTTTATAGGAGGGTTAAAGGTGGAGCCTCGTATAACACGAGATCATTTAGCTGATTATTTGGGAAATTGTCGGATCGATTCTCTTGAAAATATTAGAATACTTTGAAATAAGAATAACATTTGCTCGATGCGCGTTCCCAGTTCCCAGCGAATCTATTCACAACTTTCTTTATATTATGTTCTCTTTGTTGTATTTACAATCTTCTAAACTACTTCTTTGTAGGAAGCATTTAAAACATCACCTCACCCAAGGCATTTTTGCAAAATCGTTTCATCTCCAGGCTGTCCACATGGTACCATTCAAATGACACTGTCAAAAGATGGTAGCAAGGACCAACAAAAGCTGAAATTCTCACCTGGTCTCATTATGTAAAGACACAAAGGAACCTCCCCTTTAGTAGGATCGGGAACACCGACGACAGCGGCCTCGGTGACGTCAGAATGTGCCATAATCACGTCCTCCAGTGCCGCCGTAGACAATCTGTGACCTGCGATGTTGATGACGTCGTCGTCACGCGCCATAACATAAACGAATCCGTACTCGTCTTTGTAACCGACGTCCATCGTATCGTAGTAACCCTGAGAAGTGTTTCACCGATTACCCGTTTAATTACGTTGCCATTACCGAGTCGACTTACTGAATGTCTGGAGAAATAGATCTCCTTAAAACGATCGGCTGCCTCGTACAGCGTCGAGATGCAGCCTGGAGGCAGTGGCAGCTTTATGGTTATCCTACCCATCTCGAGAACTTCGGCCTTGCTGCCATCGTCCCTTAGAATGTCAACTAAAAGATCGGTGGGTTCGATTACAATCCATTCTTATCATTTATTTTTAATTAGTACTTCGTGAAGCAGTTAGTTTCCTGGTTAGAGATTTTTGGGGAACGTACTGTGATAGCCTGGGATGGGAAGACCAGTGCTGTTCTTCGGTATTCTAGGATTATGGCCGTATCCTAAACACAGAGCTGTGATAGGGTGTCCAGTTTCCGATTGCCACCAATTGTTTATAATCGGCACCTTGAACGCGCGCTCCGCCCAGATTTTCGTTTCGTAGTCGCAGAACTCTCCGGCCACGAATATGGTCTTCAATCTAATGAATATGTTTTTCATTCTAATTTGTACATTTAACACAATTGATCTAGCAATAACACACGATGAAGGGAACAGTAAGTTTGTTTAGCACTAGGTTTACGGAGCTCTAGAAATAACTATTTCACATTATTTTATAGACGTCAACGACCATTGACGATCACCGAAGTTAAACAGCGTTGGGCGCAGGCAGTGCTCAGATGGGTAACCGCTCGGTACACGCCGGGGGTCGACCCCCTGGGTACGCGCTGCGTGTTGTTGGCAAATAGGTGGTTCGGAACCCCACCGTAATAAAAAGTAGGTCCTGTTGAAATTAGGCGATAGCGAGAGTGGAAGAGGGGGAGAGTGGTAAATGGATTTGAAACCCTGAGGGATTTACTATTATACTACTTATGATTATACATAATATAAGGCTCCAAAATGAAAGACTCACGACTTCGTCGAGTATTTCCGACTCAATATCAGGTTCTCATCGTCGCGTTTTATCACTCGAAGAGCTGTCGGCACGCAGAACAATGCGTTCACGTTGTGCAGATCGATTACCCTATGAAACGTGAGATTTTCATTAACGAAATCTGCACTGTAACAATCGTTTTGCATTCGCTAAGAAGCTCGTACAAAACAAACTCATAGAACCTGAAGTATTGCGCAGCATCCGGCGTCCTATCAGGCTTGCCCTCGTACATCACGCTGGTGGCCCCATAGAGCAGGGGCCCATAGCAAATATACGAAAGTCCAACTACCCATCCCAAATCGGAAGCCACCCACCAAATGGAGTCCTTGTTCATCCCATAAACCGTTTTCATTGTCCAACAAACGGACACGAGATGTCCGCCGATCTTCCTCAGGATCCCTTTCGGTTGACCTTCGATCGAAAAACTGATCTATTGATCGCGAACAAGATCCTCAACTTCCTTCACACTCGCGATGCCATGTTCTGGCTAGATTAAATAAAATATGCTCGCAACATTGAACAAAGTTGCATTTACGTCGGATTACCTGTTGTTCCGGAAGTGTACAAGATATACAAGGAATCGTTGGCGTCGACAGGTTGGCATGGATGAGGTTTCGAGTTTGCCATCGCAGTGTCCCAGTCGATTTGATCATCGCTGAGTGGACTCTGCCAAATGTTCCTCCGCTGGAACACTATGCACCGTGGTTTCTGCACGGTGATGATGCTCAACGCCTTGTTCAGCATGCCTGTGTACCTATATGCAAAATTATAGCGTGTAGACAAGTGTTAATCGTCAAATTATATTGATGAAAAACCAATATTTATGAAAAAGACAGCTCAAACGTACTGAATCACTTTGTTCGGCTCTAGACCGCAGCTAGCTGCGATTATTACTTTGGGTTTCGCGTGATTTATCCTGGTAGCCAGCTCGTTTGCAGCGAATCCTGCAAAAATGATCCTTAACTTCCGTGTCGGAATGCTATTTATTTATTTAATATTATTTCACATGAACATTTTTGTCTCTCGAGAGGTAGATTAAATAAATTACTCCGATTTTATAGAAATTTTTAGAAGAAAGATGCGATGTAAAATACATGGAAAGAAAATTTGTTATTGATATAAGAGTTCATTTTCTAAAATTCCTGACTGATCCCCACGGTAAAATTGAATCGCGATAATTACACTTACCACCGAATACTACCGAGTGAACAGCACCGAGACGCGCGGTCGCCAAAATGGCGATTATGGTTTCCGGAATCAGCGGCATGTATATGATCACGACATCCCCTTTGCCTACACCCATCTCTGCCAGACATCCTGCTAATTTCGACGTTTTCTCAAGCATCTCGTTGTAAGTCACTTTTCGGATCGTCGATATCAACGGACTGTCATGAATTAGGGCCACCTTGTTACCGTTGCCAGCCAGAACATGGCGATCGACCGCGTTGTAGCAGGCATTCAATTCTCCACCGACGAACCTATTCAAATTCATCTTCAATTTTAGACCGCCACATTCCTAAGTTGCTCGGGATTATTGTTAGTTATCATTTATTGATATCATCACCCTCGTGAAACTGAGGACTGGGTCAACACCTTGATCTTTCCGTTCCTCCATTATCTTAGCCTTCATTCGTTCTTCCATTACCCCGTATTCAACCCCCTCTCCTGTTTCCACACATATTTTTTCTCGCTCTATACTTTACTTGTTTATCATACTTAAGCAGTTTGCCTCTTCTTTCTTAACGAACTCCTAACATTATTAAAAATTTTGTATCTTTTTCTTAAGTCCCACCTGTTCAACTCTTTCGCTACATTTGTTATAAATAGACCGCGGATTTTATGCATTTGTGGCAAAAATGAGAATTGAAAATTATTCTGTTATTATCGTTAACTTATTAAGGCGATTAGCAAAAGAAATAAATGTATATGTAGCTCCCGTAATTTGTAGACAATTTTTGTTTTGTTTTCTTGGCAATTTTATCATCCTAGACTAAAAACATTATCTTTTATCTCAAATGCTAAAATTCAGCTGTCCAATCATTGCAGAAATACATTGAAACGACGTCATCATCGCTTCAGGTTTAAATGAAGTTGGCAACGACCGTGGCGAAGCTATTGACGCAGGATAATTGTCTCGCAATAAACATTTTTATAGGATAATTGCCAACATTGTGTTTCGCGGGAACGATGTTCCAGCGACGCCGAGCGTCTGCGGTATGATGGCTCATGAAAGATTAACGAGGTACAGAATCGATGGTGTCCCGACGACGTATATAAATTATAAATGAATACCTACCATTTTGTGAATGGCGGGTTGGAATTGTCCAGGACCTTCGTCCACGGTTTGCTCCAGTCGATGCATTCTGATACCTCGCCCCAGAATTTCTCTGGCTTTTCCAGCGAATTCTGGTACGCCATGTCGTACGCGGGACAATGGGAATAATAAGGGCTGACGACGTAATCTGGAAAACATAATGTATTGCATGCGATTTAATTTGTTTCGACCTCTCGTGGAGACTCTTGCGTTACTCTAATGCTGAAGGTACAGGTTTCATTAGAGTTGCGATAACACTGTAAATAGAAGTTGTATATCAAGTTTTTTGGCAGTTTTTTGCCCTTGGCAAAGGGCAGACATCAATCTTCAAGCTCAGGCTAGGCTGAGTCGCAAAAAAAAATTTTGGAACTTCGTAGACGCGTCTGAATCGATTCCAGCCCTGCTGAATTATTTCGACAAAAATGCTGGTGGTGCTAATGCAACTTCAACTTGCAATAAAATGACGGAAAAAATCGCACATGAAATTTTGAAGACTCGTTATAAAGGGCAGACTTCAATCTTCAAATTCAGGGAAGGCTGAGTCTCCAAAATTTTTGGAACTACGCAGACGCGTTCGAATTAATAATAGGTTGTAATAGGTAGTATAATCGAGGAAAAATGGTCGACATTCATTGACGACTGGAATATATCCAAGTCGACAACGATAAGCGCGCCAGTAGTTTCCAAGCTATCGCGAAAGTGAAAGTGCAGAGAACGCTGCCATAAAATTAACTATGGCAAATTGGCGACGCCAGGAACAGTTGTTACTTCACTGTCGCATAACAATGATCGTAATAAGAGCCATTCGTCGAACCAGAGATATCGACGAGTCTCGTAATACACCATTATAACGGCGTCGTAAAAGAACAGACAGAAACAGTAGTCTGCTATATAAATTACAGGCGACTGAAAATGTTAGGAAGTGGCGTTACTTCGACGGAGAATAACAGTGGCAGCTAATGTACAGCTGTTGGACAAAATATAGTCGCAAAAAGAAATACTAATTGAGCCACTCGTAAAAACCGCCGTCTCCACGTCAAACCTGTTCCGGCATTTTCGATGTTAATTTTATGAGGAATAACAATCAATAAACATCCGCACGAATTTATAGTATGTCCACGTTGCACGAAACTGCTAGTTAACGTAAATACTTTAAAGGGAAGAGAGGAGAATTTCTCTGTTGCAAGAAGCAACAGTATCGATTACCGCGCGAATGACACCTGTTGCTCAAAATGGCATACGCGGGCTATTTCACGATTGATTACTATAGAACACCATTGAAGTCTCTACTCTCGCAAAGCAGTGTTCATTTCCCTCTTAAAGATATTTTTCCTATAAAATGCTGCAAATTCGAACCTCCCAAAAAATTTTCTCGTCAATGAAACTGCTGCGGATTTGAAGTTCGAAGCATCCACTTTACAATGAGTCCTTAAAACAATTTTCTTCACTGTTTTATGGGACAAAAGCGGGTAACAAGTTCGCTCGTGTAGAACCCTTGCCTTGAAGTAGGCGGCACACCTCTCATTCAAAGCTCGATAAAACGACTTAAACAAAATCGTACATGAATTTTTAAGGTGCCGTTGTTAAGAGGAAGCTCCAATCTTCAAATCTATGACAGTTTCTAAGGCATTTTCTATGGAGCTTGCAGCAATTTAAAAAAAAATGCGTCTCCAGTTTCTCGCCCTTTACATCATGAAAAAAATCTTGGAATAAAATGAACAATGGATTATGAAATTAGAGATATCTAGCTTTAAAACGAGACTAAATTCATTGTGGTACGATCATTTTTTACGACGTTATTACAGGTCAAATGTAGGCAATTTTTCGTTTAGTGCTCAAATATTTTTTGGGTGCACTGTACGTATACAAATCTCCGAAGTTTCATAATGTTTTAATTTTCAACATTGGTCAGCCGCTCGAGATGCAACAGATTGGAGAGATTATCAACAATATCGATGTCTTTGAAAATTCATCATTTCCAGACCTTGGCCGTAATGAGTAACTTTGAATAAGTTATGGAGATGTATGCGCCTTGTCGCTAATGAACCTTTCGAAACCGGCTCGAGTAAATAAGATATAAATATTATAAAATTCCTAGGACAATGTTTATTGCCGCGGAGAGACGTTTTCCTCATTGTCCTCGCAGAGATGGCCAATTAACGCGTCCGGTGTTTCGCTTCGGCGCGAAATCAAATTACCGAGAACTGTTTAATTAGCTGCTCGGGCTGTACAGTGGGCCAGAATCGTAAAGAGCTGGACAAAATGCAGGGGTCGCAGAATCTGATTCTAGAATCGGCCCACTGTGGGGCTGGTGAACCTCAAGATCGAATGTTGTCGACTCTATGAATATTTTATGCTATTCTTTTCTCGCCAAGAGATCGTTCCGACGCGTTTTCGTTTCGAGGTGATTGGACTCATGCGAGCCGCCACATGCATACGGTAATCATTCTAACGTAACTGTTCGCTGTGCAAAAGGTCGGGAGGCCTTGAACTTACCTGGGCCGACAAACATAACAAGTATGCCACTTGTCCTTCGACTTTTATCGCCATGAAAATATCCATTTTTTTCTATTTTATCATGTAAATTGCAGTGGAAGTGCAAAAAAAGAAACGAATAGTTGCATGTCTAATGAAGAGTTAAAACTTGAGAATTCTTGAACATTTCAATTTCTCGAGATCCACATCGATTTCGACTAAATTTTGGAAGGGAGAAGAATTTTATTTCCCTAGGGTCGCATATTTCCCATAATTCCATTACTACTGTCGTATATTTACGGAATTTATCGAATCAGTGACGCCTGCCAGAAAAAAAAGGACCGGATAAAGAGAGTCATATTGGATTTCAACCCCGGATTTCCGGTTGACAGACCGCATATCCACGGACCACCCCTTATTTAACGTACCGCTGGCTTCTGGCTTATTCTGGCATATTCGGGCTCTGGAATGTTCATATCGAGTATACTCAATTGATTTCAAAAATAAATGAATGTAAAAATCAATCTTACCCGCTCTTTGACGGTTTCAAAACGCGATCAACAAAACGCTATCTTCAAGATTCAGTTCTATAAGAGGAGGTTTCTGTCTACAGAACCGTTTTGAAACGAATCCCAAGCGAAAATGTAAAAAAATTTTCAGAATTTAGATTTCTATTCTGTATTGAATGTAACAAGATTTTCTAGAAAATTTATATGACAGGAGCGTCAAAGTAGAGACTTCACTCTACATAAAACGAGCCCAGGTAGACTATGATACTTTTTCACGAAGTTGGAAGATTTGTCCATTATAGAATTAATAGTTAGTAGGATTTTCATTAATTCTTGCAAGAACCACGATTTAAATCTGTTATTACGAATCTGTTCGAGTGGCGTAGTTACAGATAATTGTTTTCCAACACAGCGTCGATTTTACCGTGGGATCGGAATTCACACCGGTCCGTAACTGATTATACAATTAGTAAACTGCGGATCGAAATTGAAAATTGTTGGAAAATTTTTAAAATTGAAGATGTCAATATATGATTTCTCCTCTATTAAAATCATTATAATGGAAGAAATAACATTCAATTTAGTTTCTATTTCTTGTAATCGATGCTAACATTTTTTATTTTGCATAAAGATGCGCAGTCTAACAATCAGTTATGAAGTACAATAATACCTACAATAGTTACAGGAGTGATCTAGTCGCACTAATAAGAGTTTATCGAGTTACCGCGATTCTTATTCACCTTAATCTGCATCGTGTGTCCGGCTCCCATGAATATTCAAAGTCCCATGATGGGAACATTATTTTACCGATATATTTTTCCGCCTTCGACGATGAATTATTCATCGGTAGTCGTCGGTTCCGAGTCCATAGTAATTTCCTATGCTGCCCGCGCATCTTTAAATGTCGCTCATGTATTTGCGTTTCCGTGTATCGTGAATTAAGGGTATATGTCAATCGTCATCGTTTGCGCACTCACTGAATCACCCATTTTTACCATAAATACATAAAATCCGCAGTGTAATGATAATCGTTGATGCACAGATCCTTTTAAATACCTGCTCATCAATTTTTCCGATACATATTCGACTCTATTCCTTGGCGATGTTTTAAAGTAAAAATTAAAGATGCAGATATCATTAAATGAAATGACCTGCTAGAAGATAAAGAGTGAGACAAAGTATTTAGAGAAATGCGTTTTTTGAAGAATTTGGAGAATTAGCACTCGAGTGGTGATTCAAAGTTGCCATTAAGGCGGCAGACTCGTTTCCAGGATGCGGGATGCGCGTTCTCATTTCTCGATAATGTTAAGAAGGGGTTTTCGGTAGTCAAAAGCGCTAGATAAAAGATCAATCTAGGCCGCGATCGCCCTCGAAAGTCCTATTTTTACGTTTATGAGGCGTAATTTTCATTATTCACAGTCACAGCTTTATGAAGATAGTTACATATGCAGTTGTATGCTTCCGGATAATGCAAATTACGCCTCGTAAACGAAAAAATAGGACTTTTGAAGGCGATAGCGGCCTAGATCGATCTTTTATCTAGCGTTTTTGACTACTGAAAATGCATCCTTGCAATCCTGGAAAAACGAGTCTACTCCCTTGAAAAGTGCTGTACCATTATTCAAAATATTGTTTATTATTATTTGTAATCAATAAAATGGAATTATAACGTAAATTATATAAAATGGAATTATTTTAAGTTGGAAGAAATGTTTCATTTTCGAGTTCAAATAGCTCCGAATGCAAAGGGTTAAATGGTAAGCCAGCTTTCGCATTGAACAGTCAATCCTCGGGCCACCTACAGTCTTTAAAATGTTAACAATTTTGTTTAGAACCTGTACGAAATCGATTAAATCAAACTCCTCCGCAGTAGAAATACTCTGCAGCTCCAGTAGTAAACACCGGATTAGGCCAGAAAGTGGTACAATAGATAAGAACAATGGGTGGAAAAAGCCAAGAAGTTCCGTCAGAAGTGCAGTCAGGTCAGAGTTGGGCAAAAATTTAATCAACGATTGACGAATAAATTTCTACTTCAATCGTTAATCGCAATTAACAATTAAATTCCTACTTTAGTCGTTAATTGCGGTTAACGATTACATTCTTTCCAATTGTAATCGTCAATCGGATAATTGATTAATGATTAATTGCTGAAATTTCGAAATGAAATACGGAATCAAAACTGTATGCATACTGAAAAATATGTAAACTGAGTTTAGGTATATCATACCTATTGGTCTATAATACGATCTCTTTGTGCCTACTTATTACAATTTATGGATAGACCGTGCGGCGATTAACTTCATCAATCGACTGAATCAATCGTCGATTTTTCAATGATTACCTTTTTTAATCGTACACATTAATCAACCAAAATTGTAATCGATTAATGCCCAACTCTGAGTCCGGAACAACATGAAGAGTGGGACCCTGTCTGCACTTATTCTTAGATAACAGAGGAGGAAACGGGTGAGAATCCTCGAGCGGTAGGGTTTTTTAGTGGGTATTGCATAAGCGAGCCCCACACCCCCCCCGGGCCGTCATCATTTAGGGGGGGGGGGGGGGGGGGGGGGGGAATGTGCGTAAATGAAAATTTTTGCCCACCGCTCCTAAACAAAAAAAAAACAGCGTGCGTTGCTCGGATTCTCTCTTTGCTCATCCTAACTCCTAGGAGCTTGTCCCACAGTTATTAGGTGTACAAACGAATGATTCGAAGTTTTTAAAAAATGAAAAATTAATCTTGATTACTTAAAGCAAACGGAAGCCGTTTCCTGGAAAATGGTTTAATGTTGCAGAGTACAATAATAAACACTTTGTCTTTATTTTCTTTGATGATCAATTTGGTGGCTGACGATAATTCTGTCTATCTCCTGACGCTGCTTTTTTCCATCGTTAGAATTTCCCACGGCTCTATTGAAATTGCACTCTGATCTTCTTCCGGTTGTCATTGAATTTTTAATGAACTGAATTAATCGGTTATGTATAAAACATTTCTAACTTCTTCGCAGGATGTTACTGTCGAGCGTGTTAATTTTTTCAAAGAGTCGATAAATTGTTTGACAAAGATTGAGAATAGCTATGAGACTATTATACACAAAAGTATTAATGATCCAAGCTATTCGATTAGACGTGAACGTTTCGCGCGCAGATAGCAGCTGTAGACGAACAATCTAATTGTGTTAATGGGAATTATGCGTGTTTCTTGACAATCAGATTTCGACGAGCACCGTCTTGCACAGCTACGGTGTTGAAGGGAATCGTGTTAACGGCAAAATGCGTCGCAAATGCGTCCTCATTCGATTAAAAAATAAAAATATAATTAAATAAACAACGAGCCTGCTATTCTCTTGAATTTTTAACGATCACTGTTCTTGTTAGCTAATTCGGGAAAGAGCGACCAGTTTGGTTTTTACCAAGGGAGAAGAATCTTACACTCCATTATAACGAACGCCATTTCCTATTATCTCTTCCAGGGAGGCAATTAAACTTTCCTTCTCCGGGACCGAGAGAATTGAACAATATAAATAACTCGAAGGTACGACAACGTTGATTTTTGTTTTTCAGACGCCATCGCGGAAACCACTATGTGTGGGTTATCGCCGAAGGTGGTTCGTTTGCTGCCGAAGGGCAACCATATTTATTTGATCTGCAACACTAAGCGTACCGAATATTAGTGCTTTTAGAAGCGAGTGGCACGTGTAGTCTTTTAAAATTGGTACGATTATAATTCTTTACAAATTAAACCTTAGTTACCTAGGATTAAGACAAGGTATATTGAAAAGGAATTTGGACAAAAAAGACTCTTTGATGCTGTCACACGAGGGTCTGTATTTTCGATAATTGTAAAAATCCTGTTAAAATCATTTTCTCGTTAATTCCCTCTGCGAGATATTGCCCGGTTTACTTAAAGACGACACGGAAGAAGTTGTGGCCCGCTCGATCCGATAATTTAAATACCGCTGGAGGAAGAGGAGTTCTGCGCGTATTTTTCCCATGGAAAATTCTCCCGATTGTTTTGCTTTCGACGTGGAAAAATACTCACCGCCGCTGTTTCTGTTCAGCGTCCTCTCGCTCTCGAAGGACGACTGGAAATTCGTCTTCTGCGAGTCGGGGGACTGCGGGGCGATCAGGTCGGCGTTCACCTGTCCCAGCATCGTCTGGAAAAGTCCTAGAAAAGTCCTGGAAACTCGATGGCTGAAGGGTGCGGGGGCGGCAGCTCGAGGCCGGGTCCACCCACAATATCTCCCGGCCACTTTTCCTGCTCGAGATCGCTGGAGTCGGTCAGTCCGTCGCTGAAAACGACAGTTCGATTCCCCAATTATACAGCTGTTATACAAGCTTGATGCCCTCCGTCTACGTCTTGCGTGCGTCATTCACGCGTACTCATCGCAGTCATCACGACGCGACGTGCGTACGATTACCATATGTGCTTTTCTATTGTAGTTGTGCCGTCTCTAGACGATACTGGCGGATATCATTATTACCACGTTACCACGCTTATTATATTAGCTTGCCGAGTTGTTGTCGTTGTTGTATGCGTGAAATCTTGAAATCGAATTTTAAACCACTTCCCGATGAGCTAGAGACTTGAAACTTTAAACATAGCTCAGAACTGTGTGACAATGCAATATTAAAAAACAAATTTAGAAAAAAAACTGTGCGTCTAGGAGAAAAAAAAAATTTTAATATCAACGACTAAAAAGTAGAAAATAAAAAAATATATAAAGAAACTTTTTAAAAACCACGCTTATATTAAAGTGCACTAAAAAGGAGAAAATAATTTTTTTAGACATTAGCGACAATAAATAAAAGCGTGGAGCGC